>PVKA01002929.1:0-28209 GCA_004027165.1 Ctenomys sociabilis | reverse complement strand
ACTACTTAAGGATACAGGCGTGCCCATTGCTAGGACTGAGCTTACAGCTCCTGCACTTGTGGTACAACCTTGAGGGCTTCCTGGCAGGTAATTATCATGCTGGGATGAGCTAATCTCCCCTAGTAGACTATACCTGCCTCATTCCGCTAACAAATAGGCCTCTGCCTCCTCACGACTGCCGGAGCTGACTTATTATATCTCTCCCATCAGCAGAAAGACTCATACCCTCACTGGGCCAAAGGTGAATTGCCTAGAGACAAAGTTGGAATGAATTTTTTGCAGTCCCATTTCACCAGACATTCAAAACACTTCATTCTGAAGAGCGGAGACCTTTAGCTCTGTCATATATTTATATATGCTTATAAGGCCAGGGATGGATCTTTCTGTAGATTTTCTCTGAAAGAATGAATCAAAAGAGTTTTCCAGAAGAAACTGTGTGCCTCTCAGACCCTTATTCCTCAAAGTTATTACTCAGAAAGAAGAGAAATTCTGTGGCTGGCTTTTTTTAGTCGAGTTGCATTTTGGCCACTGGTCATGTGGTAATTGTTCAAAATCCAAACACAATATAGAGCTGGGCTAAGGGTGATAGCTGAGCAAACGTCCCTTTAACCCTGAAAAAAAACAAAACAAAACACACTTTTTAGCTGATGCCTGCTTTCCATATAAAATGTGGCTTTAAAAAAATAGTTTTTCTTATTCCCTACAGCAAAAGAGGCTAATATTCATTTAAAACCCAATAACAATTAAAACCCCCAATAACAATTAAAACCTACAATGAACAACTGCTCTAGCTTTGTTTATTGCATGCATAAATAATCATACTTCAATGAACATGTTAGTATCTATGATCTCTTCCCCGATTAAGGTTGCCTCGAGACTGCTTGCTTTGGCTACTGTAAATGTGACATGAATTACACTTAGGAAAATGTGTCTAACATGCTGGGTTTGAAGTAAATTATTTTCTTCTAATATACCTACACAACTGTCACAAGGAATTACACTGCAGATTTAGTGATGTTAAGTGTCAATTGTAATTTGGTGACAGCCATTTTATTGGCTATGCATACTGCTCTGCGAGGACTGCTTCTCGGTATGGAGGCCACCGTATCATTAAAAACCAGTGATCCTTCACTGATGACATAATTTGACTGGCAGAGAGAGGAACAGAGAAGGGCTTGCTTCCACCTGCACAGGGTCTGCTCTGCGTCAGAGATGAATTTGCCTTCAAATTAGAAACAGCACTGCAGATGAGGGGCTGTGATTTTCGAGGCATTTTTCTAGAACGGTTACTGAGCAGCTGATAGAAGTCTCCTTTAATATGTCAAACGTGTATATTGTGCAGCCTGTAAACATTTCAAGTATTTTTAGTCATAGCTTATAGCGAGTTATCTATGAATTGGGATCAGCTAAATCGAGCCACATGCGTTTCTGAGCATCCATCCATCCATCCATCCATCCATCCTTTTGTCTATAACTCTGTATTTAGCACAGGTTCCAGGAATGAACCTGTTTATGTGACAAAATAGTAAAAGCCCCTCCTCAAAAAGAACAACCCAACCGCACAAGCACACAGGAAAAATCCCAGCAACGAGCAGCCAAGGTTTAACATCGGCTCAATGTTTTCACCACATAGGATAAATCACCAGAGCTATGTAAAAATTTACAATAAGCACAGAGCCATAATCATCCGTTCTGAAAATTTTATAAACTGACAATTCAAGTTATGTATTTTATGCTAGTATACATTGTGGTAGGTTCTAATAAGCTGTGACTCACTCATAAATAGTAGAAGAGCTGATGGCGCTTGCATGGTACAAACACTCTCACACAGTCTGCACTTAGGCAGGAAGCGAGATAGATTCTAAGACTTGCTTAGTGAATTTAAATCAATATAGCTGCATTCCATTTTCAGTATTTAAATTAAATTTTTTGCTGCAAGGCACTGGAAGGAACAAAGCAAAGTACCTTAAAAGAAAGTGGATCATTCGTAATTTAGCTCATTTCACACCTATTTGACAGCTTCTCTTAGCCAATTGGTTTCATTGAAAGTTCTGACAATAGTCACCTATTAGAACACATGCCCTATATGAAGCCCACGCATGGTAGATACACTTCATTAGTATCCAACATGGAAAAATAGCTTTTGGGCTACTCACATGACTGACGATGGCCACTATTTCCTGTTCTCTCCAACAACATTATTTATTTATCATGAAAAGAAACTTTGTAGGGGCTGGCCAAATAGTTCAGTGGATGAAAGCACGTGCACACAGGCTCAGGGTTCTGGGGTTCGATCCCCCAGCATGTAGCGCTGGCCCTGCCCTGGGGTATGCTGAGATGGCAATTGAGCCTGAGTGTGCTGGCACACACCTGTAAGCCCAGTTCTTGGGAGGCTGTAAACAGGTGGACCACTAGGAGTCCCATCTAGTAGGGAGACCATGAGCACCCTGTACACCCTTCCCTAAAATACAGAAAATAAAGAAAGAAAGTTTCCAGAACGATAAATAGCATAAATTATGTAGCCAATTTCAGTCAAGCCACATACCTCAAGGCAAGCTACTTATGACAAATAACACTCAACCTTTTTTTTGGAACCAGGGATTGAACTCAGGCCCTTGTGTTTTCCAGGCAAGGGATTATTCTACTCAGTTATCTCCCTGGTCCTACCACTGAAACTTTAACCAGAAGCTCCAACCATTTCAGAATTTTCCTTTTTTATTTTGGCAAGAAACCGTTTCTTCCCCTACAGAGGTTCTGGAGTATGTTCCCCCACCCAACCAAATGAGTATGGCAATCAGTTTTATCTGTAGGAGGGAGGAGGGTATTACTAAAAGTACACTTTTATTAAAAATATTCAAATAAGGGTTAGCAAATAATTTCTTAAAAGCATATTTCAGGCCAACTGGGGCTATGTTAATGGTTTTTCACATGGTGTGCCACACACTGCTATGTGTTGAAGCTGGATGCTGACCAGTCTGATGCTATACTGACTGAAGAAAAGGCATAGATTGAAAGGAGATGAATCCAGTTCAGATGCTGCATCTCGTGGACAGTGGCTCTCCTTTCTAGGGCTTGAGATTTCCTGGGTTTGGGTGTCATTGTTTTGTTCTTCAAATTTGAAGCTTTCTTCCTGTTGCTTTATTAATATAAGTGAGGTCCATAAAAATGCTTTATTAAAGCATGGTAGGTTAAAATATGCCCATAAATTTTTTTAAAAATTAGTAAATCGTGGGGCTGGCCAAATAGCTCAGAGGATTAAAACTCCTGCAAGCAGAACAAGGGACCCAGGGTTTGATCATTAGGCCTGCAGTGCTGGCCCCACCCCAGGTGATTGAGACTGGGCGTGGTGGAATGTACCTGCAATCCCAGCTCTTGAGAGGCTGTAAACAGGAGGATCACTATGAGTTCAATCTAGTAGTGAGACCCTGAGCACCCGGTAAACCCTTCCCTTAAAAAGAATATATTAGTGAGTTTATTTTTTTCTAGTAAGGAGAATGAAATCCTAGTTTTCTTAATATTGTAATTGCCAATGTATTCCTCAGTATAATTTAACTAATTCCTGAACTATCAATGATTCAAAATATATACATGATTAGAGACATCAGGTACTTAGGACTACTTTGAAACTTAAAAAATGTATTAGGGCCATTTGTGATTTTGATAACCACTCACACTGAGGAGAAAGTTTCCCTTCTGCTACTGCAGTTAGTGAGGCATTTAGTTTTAGGAGAGCAGAAGGGTGGTCATCAAAAACCGTAACCAATTCTTCACTGAAAATCGTCATGACTGGGCAAAGAATAACCAGTCTTCTTACCCAATTCTATTCGGGAAGCAAATGAGACTCTGTACAGTTAGAATTCCTAGAAAGAATGGAAACATGTTCAGGGGCTTGTGACAGTGGCAGAGGACACAGGGACTGTGGTCTGGGAGTTAAAAGCAGGGAAAATATGATGAGAAATTTGTTTCTACTGCACCTCTCCCCTTCCCCTGCTTTTGCTGTGGAGATGCCCACAGTGCATCTGCATCCTAGACAGGCCAGGAGGAAAGGAAGGAACCTATAGCCCAGGAAGGTTTCCCGCTGGGCCTGATTTCTGCGGTGGTTACTGGACTTGGCCTTGCTTACCTTACAAGCTCTGAGTGAATTGTGGCTCCCGCAGCTGTGGCCATGGCCACGTGATGCAGTATTCCTTTCTGATGCACATGTGGCATTCTGCCATAAAAAGGTACAGCACACGAATCTCTGGAGGAAAATACATCAAGTTTATTTTCTGACTAGTAAATGAATAAATTTTTCTGGCTCAGTTGGGAATGAAAGGAAAATAACCTACCATTGGAGCTATCCCAAGATCTGATTCCTTTAGAGCAGTTCGTGTAACTTAACAGCAACAACCCAGTTATCAGAGAACTCCAGGGGAAGTACACAGCCAACTGCAGGTTAGGGAGCCCCTAACCTGCTGGGCTCAGGTGGAAGCAGGTAGCTCTCAGCAGTGCTGTGGGAGGGCAGTCAGCCCAGGAAGAGGCTGAGAACATTCCAAGGACCCAACAACAAATAGATGCATTGAAATTATCAAGGTTTTATGATGTGGTATTACAAGGAACCTAGACAATTTTTGGTTGTGATCATTACCTGTCCAGAATTTTTGTTCACTTGATTACATTTGCCAACTCTTT
Organism: Ctenomys sociabilis; assembly: GCA_004027165.1. Classification (NCBI taxonomy): domain Eukaryota; kingdom Metazoa; phylum Chordata; class Mammalia; order Rodentia; family Ctenomyidae; genus Ctenomys; species Ctenomys sociabilis. Next base: position 23,538 of record PVKA01002929.1, on the reverse strand, counting down.
AATCAGTGTTCTGGTCAGAATCTTCAGTAGCTTTGAGAAGACACTGAATAGGACTAGTGCAATATGGGGACCTTATATGAGAGAGATGACAGGAATTTTCAATAAGATGTCAAGTCAGTGTAGAAATTCATGAACATTTCAGTGAATGATTATCATTCTGAAGTCGTCTTTTCTCAGAGCAAGTTCTTATTGTCTATAAGAAGGGCAAACCTACCATGCCCTACTTTATCCAAAATAGTTCCAGTGTGGGTGCATGCGGCAGGGTTAATCAGCCAGCCTACTCCCTTTCTTCTCAATAGTATCCTGGTTGAGATAAGTTAGTCATTTTAACCATACACAAATCGTCCATTAAAGTTAGTAGATTTGTGTAAATAAGGAAATCTGGCTCTTCTGGATTTGGGCTTCAGGTTTGGGTTATCAAAGCCGTGGGTGGAGCCCGCACGGGTGCCAATGTGCTGAGACCCTGCACTCCAGCAGTCCTTGCCTCTATGTGCCTTGTCCTTCTCTCCTAGACTTTTTCAGGAGACATTTTGAAATATTTTCAGATAAACTATCTGGAATTCCAACTATATTTCAGATTTTTTTTCCTTTTATAATTATAATATTTAGGAAAAAAGCTGGTTTTCACATGACTTGGGAATGGAATCAAATTTAATTTTGCTTCACAGTGAAAATTATCTTGGGTAGAATACCAGAAAAGAAGCCAGCCTTCTGAGAGCAATGCATGATGAATTGTAAGTGGGACCTGACCAGTAGATTCCAGTTTTGTACAACAGGAGAGAATTCCTGATAATGCCAAAGTGAAGAGGAACCACAGTGAGCTAACTGAAGAAGCACGCTGTTTTAAAAATATTTGTAAACATAGACACTACTTATTGTAAAATATTTAAGCCAGATTTTTCATTGAATTAGAAATTTCAATTAATCATATTATTCAGGTTAATTTAGATGTTAGCAATTATACTTCATTACTTGACAGATTTTTATGGTGAAACACACACTGCTCAATGTGAGATTGCTGTGAATAATGACTTCTGTATTTTTCTTTGCAAAACATGCACTAAATTAATTACTTTAAAATGTATACATGAAATGATATATCCAAGGTCTTGAGAAAAACAGGAAATGTAAGTATTGGCATGTTTTTCTAGGAATATTATCCTCTATCTCGACTCACTTATTTTTCACAAAAATCTACATTGTTAATTGAGGAAACACCTATTTTACGATCTTCTTAAATGCACTGGATGGATACTGGATGCCTTATAAAGCAAAACTGTCGTTAAATTAAAGATTTCATGATTAGGGCTGCAATGACTGAATTATTGTATCCAAGAGAATATTACTAAAATTTCACTGCCTCCTGATCCCCGGGGGCTTCGCTATAGTATTACATGTAAATAGAACCATTTTATAAAAACATCCTTCTGATGCTTCAGAATTACACAGATGTGAATGAGAAAAAGGGTTTTGTTATAGATAAGGAATAGTTTTGGAGAAGAAAAATATTGGAAACAAATGACTATTTGTTGGAGAGAAAAAGTAAGAAAATGAGAGGGAGGATAAAGCTTATTTTGTTTAAACTCTGTATAAATTATCTGGAGAAGCTAAATGACAGAAATGATGAAACTGTGTGCTGCCATTTTCTTGGACCATTCAGAACCTTCCGTCCACTCCTGTCCCAGTGACGGATGTGTAGGCCACACAGGACCTGGCCACCTCAGCCCAAATCCTCTGAACACTGGATGAGAAACAGCTCCTCTGCAATAGTACATGCCCTGTTCTGAGCTGAACATAACACACTACTCAAGGAAAGCCAATGTTAGAATGGCTTATTGGATATTATTAAAATATGACAACTAATAGGTTTATTCTGAGGATTAAATAAGGAGGTTCACTGTGAAATTTACAATAAGTTACAAATATGAGATTTTGGTCAGTGAAAAGGTAAGCAAATGGGGACAGGCTGAAGGAAGGCTTTATTTTTTAATTTTTTTGAAGGAAGGCTTTATGACTCAAGCAAAGTACCAGTTCTGACAGGAACTCAGACATTCTTTGTTTCTCCAGGGGTGATCAATGTCCATTTTCTGGTATATCTCTACCTTGAATTGGTTTCCTTATAGCTTCCACAGCCTGGGAATTTCTTTACTTATTGTATCTACCCAGGAGTATGGGAAAACTCTATTATCAAGTTTCACACGTCATTGTGGCCGATGAGTGAACAGCACTCTTCTATCCCACGTCATTAAATAGAACATTTTTACCTAATCACAGAGTAGCTGGGCATTCCAGTCATTCTTTCACTAAGCACAAATTTCCTTTGAGGAAAACCAGATTCAGGAGCTCAAGCTCCTAGCTTCAATAGTCCAAAAGTGACCACACCAATGTTTCCCTTTTGGCTGCTTTTCCACACATTACCACTTTATCATGAACAGGTGAAGTCTGTGACTCTTCATGAAGCAGGGTGAGTTTCTGTGATTGTTTTGACTAAGAGAATTGGGTAAAGTGACGTCATGAGATTTCTAATGATAAGTAAGAGACTGAGACACAGAAACAGAGATAGACAGAGACAGGGAGAGACAAAGAGAGACAGAGTGAAATAGAGAGATAGAGAGAGAGACAGAGAGACATAGAGAGACAGAGAGACAAAGAGAGACAGAGACAGAGTGAGATAAATAGAGACAGAGAAAGAAATAGAGACAGAAAGGCAGATACAGAGAGACAGAGACAGAGTGAGATAGAGACACACAGAGAGAGAAATAGAGACAGAAAGACAGAATCAGAGAGACAGACAAACATCGACAGAGAAACAGAGAGACAGAGAGACAGAGACAGAGAGACAGAGAGACAGAGACAGAGACTGAGTGATACAGAGACAGACAGAGATATACAGAAACAGATGTAGAGACAGCGACAATGCCAGGGAGACAAAGAGAGACAGAGAAACAAGAAAGAGACAAAAGAGGCAGACAGAGAGAGACAGAAAGAGAGAGAGAGAAAGAGAGAGAGAGAGAGAGAGCCAGAAAGCCAGAAAGCCAGAAAGCCAGAGACAGAGAGAGTGAGACATAGAACAAAGAAGAGAGACAGTGAGAGATAGAGAGCAAGAAAGACAGAGAGACAGAGATACACAGAGAATAGACATAAAGAGAAGAGAGACAGAGAGACAGACGGAGACAAAGAGAGACAGAGAGGCAGAGAGAGATACAGAGATAGAGACACAGACAGAGACAGAGAGACAGATACATAGACAAAGACAGAGTGAGAGACAGAGAAAGACAGAGAGAGAGAGAGAGACAGAAAGAGAGAGAGAGAGAGAGAGAGAGAGAGAGAGAGAGAGAGAGAGAGAGTTTCCTCCTGACTCCCATGTATGAGTGTTCACTGTTGGAACTTACTGGAATGTTGCAGGGAGGCCTAGGCTACACAGCAAAGAATTGAGGCCCCTCACAGCCACCGTCTGGCACCATGGTGCTGATCTGAGAGCAGCCTGTCTTATAAGTAGATGACACCCTGCACTTGGCTGTTCCCGCTGATATTGTGTGGAAATCAGATTTGTAAGCAGAAGCAAGTGGCTGTATTCACATCCTTGTTTGGAATGGTTCATTATGCCACAACAGATGTTAATCTCCACTATGATATGACATAGTGCTGGGAGTATGTTCATTTTTATAGAGGAGGAAAAGGAAGCAGTCAACAGTTGAATAACTTGTCAAGGTCATCTTGATAAGGTGATAAGTAATGAGGGCATAATCTAGAGACTCCCTTAAGGCAGAGGTTCTCATAGAAGACCCCAGAGTTTATCTTTCATGATTCAGGGTATGGCAGCACGTGGCATAGGCTCTGGAAACAACCATGGGAATTTGAGGGTTCAAGTAGCACAAGGCACTGCTGTCAGAGCCTGGGAGGCATCAGCAGTAGACATAACTGACGGAAGTCTTTTCCCAGAGTATTGGGGACAGCAGTATAGAAGTATCAGTGACTGCTACAGTGTGAGTGCTTATCGTCTCCCAAACTCATGTTTGGAGAGTAGCATGGAGAGTACTCAGAGGAGGGACCTTTAAGACAAGTTTAGGTTGTCTGGGCTTTGCTTTTGTGGGTGCACTTGGCAAAACTATTAAAGGTAGTTTGGCACCTACTTACCATCTCAGCTTTTGCCAGATGAGAGCACTGCAAGAAGGCCCTCCCAAATAACAGGGCCCTCATCTCGGGTTTTCTAGCCTCCAGGACTGTATGAAATAAATTTCTGTTACCAAGTCCCAGATATTCTGCTATAGTTGCACAAACCAGAAGATAGCATATAAAACACTTAATAAGTGCCTTGCACATAAATGCAACATGACTATTTGTTATTAGCAGGCTTAGTGAGCACTGTAATTATTATTAGTGACCCTGATATTGCAAACAGTATTGTGGGTCCCCTGTGAAGGCCTGGTTTCAATACTTTCAGTGGAAACCATTGGATTCATTTGTTTTATGTGAGAAGAACATAAATTTGAATCTGTGATAATTCTGGTTAATCTCAGAGAAACTAATGTTTAATACATTGTTTAATATGTTGGAGGGGGACCTCAGGAACACTGTGTACCTGAAGAAGGGGGGTTATAGAAATAAACTCCATAGACAATTGGAAAGAAAGCTACATAGAAAAAGGAGGCAATGATCTGAGTTGTCACACTGGGCAGGGAATGTGTGGTGACATGAAGTCCACAGACAGAGCTCAGCTTCCAGCTCTATCAAACCTTTTCCCAGAGCCGGTGCACAGCAATATTGGCTAGTTTGAATTTTACTTCCTTCTATCACTCCCATAGAGATGTTAATGACCAATAAACCAGGAGAATGAAGAACCAGGGCAATTAGTCACTGTGGATGCTTAGAGCTGGAAAGGACCTCTGAGGCTCCTCTGATCTTGTTTTCTCATCATGGAGTTTAGGAATACCAAGTCTCAGAGATGCAGGGTCCCAATAGCTCAAGGTTGGTGAATGTGAGAGCTGAAATAAAGTCTCAAGGTTTGGGCCTCCAGCTCTAAGCTTTTGAAGAGACTCGCTCACATTTCCTTCTTCTCCTTCTTGCCATGTGTATAACTGCTAATCTTGTGGGTGTTGTGGTTTAGATCTCAAATGCCCTGAAAAGGCCTCACTTTGGAGGTGGGGCCTGGCAGGAAGGGAGGGATCAGTGGGGCGGTCTACCAGGAAGCACTCTTGTCCTCTGCTCCTCCCCTCCGTCTCTGTTTCTTGGCCACCACATACACTGCAGTGCATGAGATTCCTCTACCACAGCATTTGGCCATGTTGTTTCTGTCTTGTGGTCAAAGGACCACAGACTGAATCCACTGAAGCTGTGAACCAACACACACCTCCTTTCCTTTCTGTTGCAAGTGCTGGGTTTTGTGTTTCCAAAAAAGGAAAGTGATTAACCTTCCTTCGGGCTTACCCAAAAGTCACTGAGTGAAACTGTAATTAAGGTTTCTTTTCAGTTCTGTGGCCAATGGTAAAAAAGGAACTTTGATTTTTTTTTTTGTAAGGGTCAAAGAAAATAGGTTTATTCTCAGAGACTGGTTGTGATACTGTGAAGTCTTTCCTGAACAACTAGCTAAGCTCTTCAGCAAACTTTTTCTTTCACATATCTTGTATTATAGAACCATATAATTATTTCTGTACCAAATTGTAAGATCTTTTAATACACAGGCATTGAGTGAAGCAGATATGACAACATAGTAGCATCATGCAGTGCAGCAGTGCTTATCTGAGCTGATCTTGATCCTTTGATAGTTTGCGGAGACATGTTCAGTGTGTCACGAGTTTGTTGTTAGCCACCTATAGTTAGCAAATAATCAAAATGCCATTCGATAGCAGATTGTGTGGTCACATTTTCAAAGTGTTAATGCAACAGAATGAGGAAACGAGATAAAAGTGCTTTTCACAGAACAATTGCTAATATACAGTTGGCATCTTCAACTGATTTAATTTGCTCACTTTATAGGTACTTATATCACTTAGTGGGTAAAAAGAAACAGGCTTTAGTTTAAGTAAAAAGTGGAATAAACTTACTTAGTTTTTCCGCTAATGGAAGATAATAAAATCTGTTGTCTGTAATATTAGTTCTGCCCTTGGCAGTAAGGAGATAGAAGGAGGAACCGGGCTGAGAGAGGTAGGTTGCTGTGGCTTCATTTCCCTTTGCAGGCAGGCATTGGAAATAAATATGGAAAATCAGCTGTGCTTGGGAAACACATAACGTATGTAGTGAGGCTTAGGAACTGCCTAGTCAGCTCTCAGGGTTTTCTTTTCTCTGTTTTTCTCTGCACTTTGGGCATCAGAACCCCGACATCAGTTGCCGTTTGTGGCCACTAACTTAGGGGTCTATGTGCAAAAGCATTTGAGAGGCTATTAAGTCATACACTTAGAGAAAGAGTAAAAAGGCCCAAGTGAATAAACTAAATCCTGGAGAAGAAAGCGATGTTCATGCACATGCTCTTTTTTTTTGGTTACATTTCAATTTTCTTTGATAGCAATTTGTAACTCTTTAGTAAGATACAATTTAGAGTTTTCTTCCTTTGCATATTGCATTTGTCCCCAGTTATGTTAATTAAGGTCACTTGAAGATCAAATATGCAACTATTTCATTAAAACGTGGTCGCTTCTACAATCTTAGCGTATAGGGAAATCGCCGGGAAGAGGTCTGAAATTGGGCCAGCAGGGACTAGAGAAATTTCTTCCCAGAGATAAACTTTCAGATGAGCAGTGAGAGCAAGGGGGCTCTCTGCATGTACAAGAAAAAGTGGAAAATCATAAACTGAGTGATGCCACTGATTTAGTTACTCATCTGTCAGACAAACACCCATTGCCTGACCTTCTTATTTGTTTGTGAGGGACATTGTGGTAGGTGCCGGGATAAATCATGCAAATATGGTCTTAGGTACAAAGGAGATGCTTGAGGAGAGAAAGACACAAACTTAATTATTGTGCGTGGAGATGGAATTATGCATGGTGCACAATGGTTGCAAACACGAGGTACTGAATGAACATTGCATGTTCAGAGAATGAAGGGCATCACCGAGGCTTCAAGAATCCAATGCGGGTAGATAGAAATCTGATTGTCTGGCTATACACATACCAAAATTTGAATCCACTTTGGACATCACTACTACCTAATGGTGATATCAACTTGAATGGATTAAGAAACACCCAGTGAAGGAGTGGAGCACAAGGCCAGGTGAGGGGTGGACGACTGGCATGTCAACCACACACTGAGGAGTGATGGCTCACCCCAGATGTTGTAGAACCAACTGATAAGCTTGTAGCCTGGAAAGGAGAAAAAAGAAAGCCCTCCCTTTTGCTTGTACCATCAGAACCTTTAGATATTCACCTCTAGGATTCCCACACAGACTCTGGAGCCTTCCATTGCAAACCTTTGGCTTTCAGACTTGGAATCCCACCAGACTGCACTGAGCACCAGGCCTTCAATTTTCAATTGGATCCTCTGCCTCCGCAGCGTGCCCATGGCTATTATACATTGTTCGCTCCTCTTGCCCCAATTCAAGCGTTTTTGTGAGCTTCCTTGTAAATCCTTCATATATTACATACATGTATATTTTATATTAAATCTGTATCCCTTGTGAACCCTAACTGAGTCACTACTTAAGAAACAGTACATTACATCTTATCTTTGCTGGGAAGCAATTGAAATTTTATGTAGTCAAAGTCACTCCTTCATACATTATATCCCTTTCAAGGTGGTGAATTGGACAGATACAAGTTTTACCACTATGATAATAAATCAGGGGGCAGGGACCAGCATTTGTTTTCTGGTCATGCATGCCATGCAGGCCTGCCTTTAGGGTGTGCTGAGATAGTGACTGAAATGTGTGGTGGCATGCATCTGTAATCCCAGAGCTGAGAGGCTGAAAACAGGAGGATCAGTAGAAATTCAAGCTGCATAGTGAGACCCTGTACCAAATGCATAAATGAAAATCAATCAATCAGTCAGTCAAGGAGATCATGCACACAAGGGGCAGAAGCAGCAGGGACAACAGAGAAAACAAAAATTTAATTAATTCACTTGCTGCAGCACTTAAGGAGTTAAGGAGCAGGAAGGATAATCATAAATACCAAGTTTTTTTTCTTTCTTGTGTAAAAAAAAATATTTATTTGTATTTTAACTTAAAGAGTGAAAAACAGAAGCAAAAACAAAGAGAACAAATGACATAAACAGGGTGACATACAACAATACATATGTTACAGATTTTCAAAACATGGATGGATATATATATATATATATATATATATATATATATATATATATATATATATATACATTTAAATAAAACAATCCAACACAGATCAGCAGTCCACAATAGAAAACGGGTTATCCACAGAAGTTGCTGACTTGAACCATTCACAGCTCATTATATCAATATAACTTTACTTCATATATTTCCATTTTTATACTTTTCTTCTGGATGGTTAAGACTGAGTTAAAGCAAGACCTATATAACAAAAAATGTAACTTTTGTATCTGATAAGGAACATCCCTGATTTTATCTTACCTCAGAAGCTAAGCAGGGTCGGGCCTGGTTAGTACTTGGATGGAAGACCAAGTTTTAGTTTTGTCAAAAATGGGTGATGGAGCCTGTAGGCCCAGTACAGACTGAAAGGCAAGGATGATACACCACCAGCCTTTGCACTTTCAAATGAAAACAAGCAACTTAGAAATGAGAATTATGAGCCTGAAGACCCCAACAATGCTCTGGTAATTTAGTCTGGGGAATCAGAAGAGGAATGGCACTAGAGGGTAATTCTTGCTTGAAGATGTTTGGGTAAGATGAGAAGAGAAGGACAGAGATAGAACATGGGAAAACTGCAGGACTTAAAGAAGGACTGAGAATGTGAGCCCAAAAGGAAGAAGTGGCTATCAAGAGAGTGGAGGGAGAAACTCAAAATTCACACCCAGGGAGATGATGAGAAGAAAATTATTTCAGGGGAGGAGTACACCACGTTATTTTCTTCCAGAGAGCTCAAGTAAAATAAAGCTCAAAAGCTATCTCTTTTGATTTCTAATTGGGTTGCTGATAAATGTGGTGAAAGAAGATCTTTTCTGTAGCAATACAAGATGCCCGCTGGGACAAGGATTAAACAAAGAGATTTTGCAAATGGCTTTCCTTCTATAGAAACTCAAAGGGGAGCAGAAGAGTCAGGGGTTAGTGCCCAGGTGGTGGCTGTGTAATCAAAAGAGAGCTTTAAAAAATACAGTGGTGATAGCCTTAGGTTTGTATACTAAGAAGGGACCAAAGAAAAAGAAGGATAAAAGCTGAAAGAAGGAGTGAAGCGAGTGAGCAACAGCTCAGAGGGGCAGAGGCAAGGGCTCCACGAAATGCTCAGTCTTTTCTGTCCTGTGGTGTTTGCTCCCCAAGGTGCACTGGACTGGGCAGGGCCCTTCATTACGCAGTTGGGATATTTGGTTTCCATAGTTGCTAGTCTCTGTGGTGTTGAATTCGGAGAAGCTATCTACCCAAAAAGTTCCTACAACTTTTGTTTCTTTCTTTCTAAAAAAGGGGTAGAGAAATTATAATCACAACTTTGAACAAGTCTTAAATTTTTCTTTGGACAGCTCTCTCTCTTAACATCCCCCCCACTACTTACCACTGCACTTGCTACAGATTTCTTATAGTGTACTGTATTCATAGTATATTGCAGAGCAAAGCACACTACTGTCCTTATCCCCTCAAATCTTTTCCTTGCCTTAAAGTCCCCACTTTTGAAACTAGAATTGTGTGAAGTTTATGGTAATATTGAATATTAGGTATGTTTGTTAAAAAAGTGGAGGTTAGCAACTCTTGTCAGATAAGACAGGGTAAAGGTAAAGTGTTGGGTATGTTGATTTATATAGTTCTAACATTGCTCCATGCATCTCACAAAATCATGTTGTAGGTCTCAAATATACACAGCAAAATTCATTTAAAAGGATAAAAAGAAAAAAGAAATGAATTTCCTCAAAGGACTTCGTCTACTTTTCAAAACTAAGAGAATATAACCTGTTAGAAAAGGACTTGGCAATATGGTGGAGGAGAGAAGGGAGTGCCTGATAGGAGGAACTGAAGTAAATAACTAATCAATAGTTCTAAAATGATACCACTCACTGATATACCTGAGTAGTGTGCTGAAAAGCTTTGAATTCAACAGTAGAAGCTCGGAGTTATGAATTTGCATCTTTAATAAACTCCGAAGAGATGTTGACAGTTCTGCTACATGCACCAAACTTCAAAAAAACATTCCACTAGCTACCTGGGCAGACAGCAAAACAGATCAGAGAATTGGAAAAAATGGAATGGTACTATTAAAACCAAGTGTGAAGCATGGATTTTATTAAAGACACAAAGTTAAGTCTGATTATTAGAAGAACTGAAGCAAAACCTGCTTGATTCTGAGGTATTAGGTTACTGGCTCAACATCTTATACTTTTTATGGGGGCCTGAGGCTAGAGGTCTCTATCTGTGTCTGTCTGTCGGTCTGTCTATCATCTATCTATCTATCTATCTATCTATCTATCTATCTATCTATCTATCTATCTATCTATCTATCTATCTATCTCTGTCTGTCTACCTGTGTGGCTGAAAATGACATGGTTTTAAGATTGGAGAGACCCAAAGGCACAACAGGAAGAAGGCTTTTATGAAGGACAACCTGAAGTAAGTGAAGTTTTTCCAAGTTTTTCTCAGGAGGCCTCAAGTTTTGTGAGTCATTCAAACTTAGTTTAATAGCTATGCCTAGTTTTCTGATCCTGAGGTGTGTTTTTCTCAGGTAATTATGTAGAGTAGTTTATGAGTATAATGTCTGTGATAGCTTTGATCAATATAAAGAAGTGAGGAATTCCCAATTACATTTCTCAATCTATGTAGTCATGTATAACTTCAGTGAAATTTTAGCTGTATATTTCCAGTTCATGTTTAAAGGATCAAATTTCCATATTGTTGAACAGCTAAACAAATTTTATGCTTAAGATATCCCTTAAGAACTTGTTAAAGTACATTTATAGTGTTATGTTCTGCAGAAAGCATTGACTTATGTCCAGGCAAACAGAGGCCAAAGTGGGGAAGAATATTATGAGAATGAGGTTTTACTTTCATAAATTCTGGTATAATTTTAACACAGGTAAGGAAAGTTCTCTTTCCCTTAAGATCTGTCTCTCCTAAGTAAATAATATTTATTACTCCACATCATGTTCCTACTATCAATTGCTATGCAGTTGAGGAAGTTAAATTGTAAAGAAATAACTACATTTATGAAAAGGGAAAAATAGCCACATAATCACCTAAACTTTGGACAAACCTCTGAAATGAAAGCCAATATAGCAATGAAATCACAATGAAATTATAAATTTATGGAGGAAAAGCTGGGAGGTTAATTTTACCCTTTAAAATCTCAATGAAGCACAAAATTCAGGGGAAATACTAATAATTATGACTAAGAATTGTAAGATTTGGAACATCAATTCAGCAAATGAAGACATTACCACATGGCAGAAATTAACCAATAAAAGGCAACCAATCAGTCTAAAATGAGGCCATAACACAAAATGGGTGCACTGTGGATTTCCAGAGAGATGGTGCATTTATTAAAAAATATATTTATTACATTCTGTGGCAGAGAATATTCAACTCACAGTTACGAAGCAGAGACAATGGCCTATCTCTTCATGTGAGGGTCTGAGGAGGCCTGAAAAGTGATTCAGGTACACATCTTGACCTGAAGAAGCTTACAGTTTAATGAGTGCATGAGCCCAGAGAGAAAGGGGATGAAAAAAGAACCACATGATAAGAAGAAGTGGCAAAATAAAAAGAAATTTCTATGAGGAAGTAGAGAAAAGAATGAGCTGGAGCTTAGGGAATGGTAACATTTGGGTTTCCTTCAAAGAGAAGAAGCGATTGAATAACATGCATAACAATTTTTTATTTTAAAATTTCTTAATTATATAGCATCTTACAAAATGGAAAATATCACAAGAAACATTTGTGAAGGAGCTACAGAGTCTCGGTTTGCTCTTCCACAATAAAGCTTGTATTTGTTTTCTAGAGCTATTGTAGCAAGAACTAACGAGCTGGATGGTCTAAAGTACAGAAATTTATTGTCTTCTAGTTCTAGGGGCTAGAACTGTACAATTTGAATGTCTGCAGGCTTGGTTTATTTTGAAGGCTGAGATTCTATTTTGCCTCATTTGCTTATTGTCCAGTGATTCTCTGACTTCTCTGGTGTTCTTTGCTTTGCAGAGGCAGCATCTCACACTGCCTTCACCTATATCTGGTGCTCTCTCTGAGTGCACATCCAACACTGTCCCTAAATGTTCCTTATCTCAGAGAAACTGGCCTGATTGAGGTAAGGCTCACTTAGTGGCTTCATCTTACCTTGATTGTTTTCAACAGCTGTTGTCAAATGAAGTTACAGTTATAGGTACTAAAGGTGAGTGGAGCCATATAAATTTTAGAAGTCAAAGACAGTCCATAAAAGGATTCTTCTACCTCCTTATCCCAGCAAGATTTATTTTATTTTACATTTAAATTAATTTTATTGAGAAACAAATATCAATGTGACAGCTTCAAGACCAATTAATAGGGCAGTTTTAATAAATAATATATTGCATATTGTTATCTTCTTAGTGGTTATTCATAGTACAAGATGCAGACATGATATCCTGTCAAAATACTACTAGTGCAAATCTTTCTTCTCAATGAATTAAGAGAAAGTAACTGTATATCTACCCTATTTTGTATATACAAATACAAAATGGTCCTTCCTTTGTATCCCCCCTTTTTTTGTTTAGTTTTGTTAGAGATGGGTATTACATTGCCATTTAAATGTTGTATGTGCACAAATTCAGCAAAATAATCCAATATAACTCATCCAATGACTGACACTGACAAAGGAACTACAAAGTGAGGTACAAGGTTACAGGATAATCCCTGAGGGGACTTGACTGACCTCATCAGATACAAAAGTCACATTTTTTGTTATATAGGTCTTGCTTTATCTTGGTCTTAACTATCCAGCAGAAAAGTATAAAAATGAGGTATATAAAATAAGGCCATAATAATAAGCTGAGCTGTGAATGGCTCTAGTCAACAACTTGTTCAGATAATCCACTGCTATGGTGGACTACTGGACTGTGTTGGACTGTTTCGCTGATTTCAAGCACGTATGATAATTGAATGGCAATAGAATACCAATCTGTGACAGGACCAAATAAAAAAAATGGGATACAGAGGAAGAACCATTCTGTGTTTGTATAAAAAGTACAGTTAGGATAAATATGCGGTATATTTGCATAATTCTGTGAGAAGAAAGATTTGTACTAATAGGATATCCTGTCTGCTTCTTGAACTATGGATAACCACTAGGAAGATAACAATGTAAAAAGCATTAATTATTGAAATTGTACTATAATTCAGCTTAAAAAAAGATAGGTATACAGCTACTTTCTCTTAATTCATTGATTAGAGGCATCTGCTCTAATAGTGTTTGTAAATATCATGTATGCATCTTGTACAACAAAAAACACTACAAAAACAATGTGCAATGTATTAATTATTGAATCTGTTCTATTAATGTGATTTAAAAAAATAAAAATAGTTTACAAAAAATTACCATCTGAATCCATAGGCAAACAGTACAAAAAAGGAAAATAAAGCAAAATTTATTCTTGAAAAAAAATCCAATATAGTCCAGGAGTCCATAATAGTAGTGGGTTATCTGTAGGGCTGGCAATGTCAGAAGCTGTTCACTTGAGCCTTTCACAGCTTAGCATATTAGTATGGCTTTATTTTTTATATCTCGTTCTTATCATTTTCTACTGGATGGTTAAGTCCAAGGTAAAGCAAGACTTATATAACAAAAAATGTAACTCTTGTATCTTTTTTTTTTTTTCTTGTATCTTATAAGGTCAGTCAAGTCCTCTCAGGATTTATCCTGTAACCCTGCATCTCACTTTGTAGATCCTTTGTCTGTGTCAGCCATGTGGATGAGTCACTGTCATTGCTTGATCAATTTGCTCTCTTTGAAAGCCAGAGAGAATGTTCATGTGACTGTCCTTAGGCACACTGTACATTATTGATCACATTGCTCTGTGGTCCCATAATCTCCTTGATCAGAAAATTTGGGACACAACTGATTTATATGATGTTACAGTATAAGTTCTCCTATTCTCTAAATCTTCACTGACCTTGGAAAGCTAGGGCCAAACTGTTGGCTGTCCTTCCAGCCCTTCTTTTTCTCTAATTTTTGGTCTTCAAACTTAGGTTATTAACCCTCCAGAAGAGAAGCTTATTATTATCCTACAACTTACGCAGTTGGATTTAACCTCACCATTTGTCTAAATATCAAACATCTTAGGCATAACATGGAAGAGGTATTTTCCATCAAGTACTGCTATGTTAAACTTTTAAGTCCATACAGAATATGGAGGAAAAAATTTAAAAATTAACATATATTTTAAAAATTATGAATAAGCAATTACATAGTTTTACACAGAAGTTTAGAAATCTAGCCCTATACAACATTATAGCAGGACAGTCCCTTTTTGGACCCCTTTTCCAATCTCCTGACTTAATTCACCACTCTCTTCCTTTTTAAACAAATGTCTACCTGAGGTGCAACACAGCCTCAATCAGCATGTGAAAATCTTTTGAAGATTCTCAGGATCATTGCCTTGCCCATCTTGTACATATAAATTATGTTGTGATATCATATAAAGGTGCATACATGATGCTATACTTACAGACATTATTATGCTGTATGTCTCTTATCAGTAAGTTAAGAATGTGTAGCTGTTTGCGTATCTTATTTTTTATGCATGAATTACATCAAAGATTCAATAATTAATACTTTCTACCTTGTTATAAGAGATCTGTTCTTACCTTTTCAGTAGCTGCAACAGCATCTTCAAGATCTGAACCTCTTCACTTTCACTCAAATGGTTTTGCAGGCTTCTGATTGAAATTTTAAGTTCCTGTATATCTCTTTGACTCTGCTTCATGTGATCTATTTCTCTCCTGTATTGCTTATTCAAGGAATCAGTCAATTTTCTAATCTCCTTTATTTTTTTTTAATCAGTGTCCTTTGAGCAGCTATTAATTCTTTTACTTCAGAGATTATTTCTGATCTGATTTCCTGTATATGTTTCTGCATTTGATTCTTTACTTCAGCCAGCTGTTGTGCTCACCTCCTTCTTGCTGCAGCCCTTGGAAGTGAACTTGTTGTACCCCTCTGACACACCAGTGAACCTGTTGTGCCCCTCTGTTATGCCCTTGGGTCAGGTGGTGCAGGTGAGTGCAGAAACTCTCCCAAACACTAGCTGGGCCTAGGCTTGGGCTGGTTCTGGGGGCTTCTGAGAGTTCTGCAGAAGTTTTTACGGACTTGGTGGGCTTGGGAGATAGGCTCCGGAGGTGTAGAGGCATCCAGAGGGAGTGGCAGAGAGTCTCACTCACGAGGGCTTGGGTTTGGTCTAGAGATGTCCAGCGGGTGCAGAAGGGCTGGAAGTTCTCCCACACCCTCGCCGGGCCTGGGCTTGGGCTGGATCTGGGTGTCACGAGCTCTCAGCAATATTTAGAGACGAGAAAAATGCCTGACAGTGATAAGTTGAGAAGTAAAAGGAAGAAATCCCAGATTGTGAACAAAGCCCGTTTATTTGGAAGTACATTCCTTACAAATACCGAGGGGTAGAACTCCATGAATAATACAGTTTCTAAAACAAACTACCTTACAATTGCCAAAGCAGAACTCCAAGTCTGTGTTATCTTAATAATGTCTACTTGCAGCAAGATTATTTCTTGAACCTAAAACATATAGTCTGCTTTTTTGGTGTAGAACATCGCATGTCCCGTGAACATGAATTAGTGGTCATTCCTTTTGCATTGTGTAGAATGTGCTCCTTTTCTGATGCAACTCGTAAGTTTAAATTTGAAAAATGATGTTTGAGAGAGTATGGTCTAAGCAGTTTTAGATATGGCAGAGCAATAAAAAACATTCTTGCCATGGATTCATTGTAGGTGCAAGGACACTGATTAACCTTGGGAGGTATATTGTAGCATTTATTCTTTTTTTAAAGAAAGGAAAGACTTGGTATTTAAATTCACATTTTCAGTTGAAGAGTAAAAAATATAAATCTTGGGATGCCTAAAAATATTAAAATGTTCACAGGATTAACTGTCAGTGATAATATCAAATATCACATTTTTACTTCCTCTCATATCAGGAAAAATTAAAATATGTAACCAAATGCTGACATATCTAGCTTTTCTCCTAAGCATTGTGCAGTGTTAACTTTGTACCCAAATTTCTCTGTATAAAAACATGTATACAATTTTTCTTTGTATCTTAGATGAGGTTATTTGTGATTTATAGTATTTTATTTATTTTTTATGTATTTCTTACAGTGTGATTTATAGTTGTATTTAAAATAACAGTCAAAGAATTGCTCTTGGAAACAGAATTTCAATGGTATATATCTTTTAATGTTACTGATTTGTCCTCCTAATTGCAAACTTCTAAATTTTCTATTTTAAAAATGACACAAGTTTGGAAAGTGACTCATGAAATATATTTTTCTTAATATTATACATGTAAGGTAGGGCAATTTCCTATCTTGTAGTCTTTTGTTCTTTTTTACAGTTTGTATAAGTGAGATGTGCTGTTCCTGGAAAAAACTAATGACAAGCAAGACAGATATTGAATTTCTTTTTATCCTGATGAAAATTCAGGACATTCAGGATTTAAAAGTGACACTTGTTCCACAAACAAGCACAGAGGCTTAGCTGGTGGGGTTATGTCACACTGCTCAGTGTTGCTTCCCTATTGTGCTCATCAGATATTTTTCTAGTCTCTAATTGGTTTGTAGAACTTCTCTGTTGCTTCTGAGTTTGGTATTTGGTTCTAGGCTGTGACCTGCACTGTTTCTTTGTTTAACATGTAGAACAATATGTCTCTCCCTTTAACCCATACATTTCCATTGCTCTGAATGTGAAGAGACTACAACTCAGTTTATGTAAAAATCTTAAAAACGTTAACTTGGAGGACAAACAATAAAAATCACTGGACTTGAAATAAAAAAATATAAGATTGCATCCTTTTTCTTCTTTTGATTATTAGACTATACACTCTTGGACAAGATATTTAATTTCTTAATAATGCATGAATTCATTAGCCATCAATAATAATGACGCATTATTATTAATTAATAATTCATTAGTAATTGTATTAATCACTCTTTCATCATTAGGACAACATACCCCATACTCACAACCTAAAGAAGAAGAGGTTTGCTTCATTGCTGGTTTCCAGTGTATTCATTCCATTGTTAGCTGGGTCTAACACTGAAATGGCAAGGTGGAAAGGCAGGGCAGAAGAAAGGTGCTAACCCATGGTATCCAGACAGAGCACAAAGAAAGGAAGATCTGAGGAGGAGAGTACACTGTCCGAGGCTCACCTCTAATGATACAGTGCTTCCAGCCACACTGCGTCGTAATACCACCTGCATCTATGAATTTGTCAGTTGTCTTCTCCGTGATAAGTACAGTGCCACATTATCTAGCCACCTTCTAAAGACTCTTTGTGAATACATGAAGCTTTTTGGAGAATATTCTTGACCTAGATTATAACATTCTGCTTCTGGGGCTAAGAGGCTCATGGCCATGTCATTATGGAAAATGGTTCTAGTTTATCTCTAAGATTCAATAAAAAGCTCCTCTGAGACTCAAGGCAAACTTTTAGTCTGTAAGGCCCTGTAAAAATTTGGAAAGAAAGGTAAGTACTTCCAACATACAATGAAACAGGGTAAATATTTCCATCCCAAAAGTCAAGAATAGAAGAAAAGAATGAAACCAAAGCAGAACCAAAACCAGCAGAGGAAACACCAAGTCCTGTAAGTCCATGCACAACATGAAGGGAAGGTACTATTGAGACTTTATCTCCAAAGGAAGTGGGCGTGTCTACCCCTAAGACCTTACCAGTTGGGTAGCACATGACCTCTCTCTTGACCTTCACTTGCTGACTGGTTTTCTCAGTAGATGTTCCATGTTCCTGGCATCTCTAACTTCTTTGTATCCCCTTTTGTTTTATTTTTATTTATTTATTTATTTTGTTTAATGCATTTTATTTTATTTATTTATTTATTTTTGTTTTATTGAAGTACAAATATCAATGAGACAGTTTTAAGATAACTTGACAAGATGGATTTGATAAATTAATACATTGCAAACTGTTTTCATAATGTTTTGGTATCATAGAAGGTGCATACATGATATTATACTTACAAACATTAGCATACTATATCAGTACCCCTTTCCTTTTATTCTAATAGTTTCACATTGCATTTTCTCAGGTTACATTTCTTGGCCTGCCATGCTTTATCTGGAAATCAATGACTTTGCACTTACTGGATTTTTGCATGCCTGAAAAACCATACACAAAAATTCAAGGTCTGCTGCCAGCTTGAGCAGTAGCCTGGCCCCCTAGAACTATGGCTTCAGCTGCCTCTGAATACCTACATGGTTGAGTCAGGGATACACTTTTCTAGGAGGCCATGGATAAGATCTGTTTTGAAAGAAAAGGCTTTTAAGGGAGCTTGTGGTGGGTTGTATCTATCCATTTTGAGAGATGCCTAAAGGCATATTTTTATTGTGTTGATGCAAAGGAGAACTTTCTATTGGCTTCTTTTAACTGGTAATCTTCTAAGCAAGCGTATTGTCTTGGCACCAATGTATAGGTACTTTTTTCTGATTAAGCTGCAAACTTTTCAGATATTCATCTCTGCTTTTTGCTTTTGACTCTCACTGTGCATATGAATCAAAGTAGCCAATGGTACCTGTGCCAGTGTGAAGAAATGTCAGGTTTCCTTGAAATGTCCTCCATCAAATCAATTAGTCTACCACCTTTAACTTCAGTGACACACAAAGTCTTAGTACATGATCAAAATGAAAACTTTTTTTGTCAAAATGGAACATGAATGGCTTTTGTTCCAGGTTCCAGCAGAGTCCTCATGCCTGTATGAAACGTCACAAGCCTGGCCTTTACTATCTGCATTATCTCTGGCCAGGGCAACCCATGAAGCTCTGTTTATAACTCTCTAAGACTTTTGTAGCCTACATATCCAAGCCTTTCCCAACTCCTCTGGCCCACCAGTTTCAAAGTTTTCTGAGCAGTATGGTCAGTTACAGGTGCAGTGACAGCAAGGACTCAATTTTCTGGTACTAAATTCCAGCATCAGTCACTTTTCTGTCGCTGGGACCAAATACATGACCCTTTCAATTTCAAGGACAGGGTTATCTGGCTCAATTGTTTTCTTTTTTTTGTGGAACTGGGGATTGAATTAAGGCCCTTGTGCTTGCCAGGGAATGGCTCAGTTTTGAATGAGTTAAGTCTGGAGTTGGCTGTCTCCAAGGCAGAAACCACAGAGTGGAAACGCATGGCAGAAACTTGCTCATTCTGACATTCATGTAGCAGCGAGAGGAGGAGGAGTCAGGGATGGAGACATGCACTCCACAGGCATGCCTCAGGGATGCCTCTCCCAACTAGGACCCACTTTTTAGCACACATTCAGCTATGAACCCATCAAACGGACCAATTCACCAGCCCCTATTGTCTAATTACCTCCCAAAATCCTACTTATGACCATATGAGACTTCTTTAAAACATATTATATCTGTACCATAATATTTGTTAACTCATTCAGTCATCCACCTACTAATTTTCAACAGCGTTTATGGAGTGTTTCCTGTGTTTCAGGCAGTGTGTTAGTCAGAGTGGGAGTCAAGATAAAAACTACAGATATTACCTTCAATGAACTTGTATACCACTTGGGAAAGCAATAAATATTATGACAGGAATGACACATTACAATAGAAATAATCATCTGTTAATGAGAAGGTAACATATTATTTTTAATGCTCTTTCTACTTGTGCAATCATATGGTTATAAGTCTACAAAAAAACCTAAAAGCTATTCCCATATCTTTTGACTTGGGGGTAAAACAAGTCTGGAGATATAAAGATTAAAAAATTATTCTGTTACACACTTAGCAGATCACTGGCTTAAAAGGTAAATGGTTGTGTGTGTGTGTGTGTGTGTGTGTGTACTCCTTTTTCTTGGTTCTCTGGAATCCTTGGACCACAGAATTCCTCATTACTGCAGATTACTGGAATCCTAGCACTTGAGACTATATTTCATTCAAAGTAAAAGGATTTTGGAAGTGAGTTGCAGCACATGTGGTATTAGATGGAGTAGGGAAAGAAAGTCAAAACTTCTAATTCTCATTTCCATATGTGATTCAAAATTTCTGGGTCAGGGAGATGGCTCAGTGGAATAAGCACTTCCCTGGCAAGCTCAAGGTCTGAGTTCAATCCCCAGTTCTGCAAAAAAAAAAAAAAAAAAAAAAAAAAAAAAAAACTAAATAAATAAAATTTCAGAGAGGCAAGAAAGTAATAAGACTGTAAGAATCTATGAGGTCTTTCTTGCTCTACTTGCAGAATTCATAAAGAGCATAGACAACCATGATGTTCAGTAACATATCACAAAAACCTTAGTCGTGCTAACCACTAATGTTCTTTATTTTCTGTTCCGGACACAACCAATGCTGTGTTGGAAAACTTACCTTTAAATAAAACTTCTCTTAAGGTGGTTTTAACAGTTAATAAATATTACTGTAGAAGCTTACCTCAAATGCTTTTCAACCATGGCTAAAAAAAGAAGCAACTAATAATATTTCAATAGGTAGACTTTGTTTAAATATAATAGAGATCCTATGATTGACATATTTGCTGTATCAGACTGTTTAATCAGACAAACAGAATCCACTTGAGGAATTTCAAACAGAGTTAATTTAATGCAGTGAACTAGTTGCAAAGCACTGAAAGAGCTGGAGGCATGAACTTGGTGATGTTCTCCAGAGGGTAAAACCTGCACTAAGCCACTATCACCCCAAACCTGGAGGTACAAAGGAGAAAGTGGTATTTAGAGTCGGTGTGCAGCTGGGACCACTGAGGCCAGACTTGAGTTCTCTGAATAGAGCTGGGAACACACTCACTTGTCACTACTGAAGTCAGTATTGGAAAGTTGAAAAAATGGAATCTTCATTTCTTCAGTTTCTTGTCAGCTTTTTCCAATGGAAAAATCTGACAGAAAGTCAAGAGAATCCAGGACATGTTGCCTGCCACAGTTACAAGGATACATAAAACAAGGGAGAAGCTGAGAGAGAACACATATCCTGTCGACAATAATTTGGTTAGTTTTCCTAACACTCCTCTACTCAGGTAAGGGGACAGTTCAGTTAACCAAGGAAAGGAGGGTAACGCAGCACAGTGATATTATGGGATATATATATATATATATATATATATATATATATATATATATATATATATCCCATAATATATATATATATATCCCATATATATATATATATGTATATATCCCCAAAACCTTATGCAGCTCTGGGGCAGCTTTTGGAGTCTGTGACTGATTCTTTTTCTTTTAGTTTATTTATTGGTATTTTAATTTGAAGAGTGAAAAATAGAAGCAAAAACAGAAAAAAGTGATAAACAGGGTAACATACAATGATACATATGTTACAGATTTTCAAAACATGGATGGCTAATTATATATATATATATATATATGTATATATATATGTGTATAATATATTTTATACATATTATAATATGTATATTATATATTATTATGTAATATAAATATATTATAATATATATTTTATATATATTATATATATATAATAAAACAATCCAACACAGATCAGCAGTCCACAATAGAAGTGGGTTATCCACAGAAGTTGTTGACTTGAGCCCATTCACAGCTCATTATACTAATATGACTTTACTTTATATGCTTCCATTTTTATACTTTTCTGCTGTATGGTTAAGACTGAGTTAAGGCAAGACCTATATAACAAAAAATGTAACTTTTTTTATCAGATAAAGTTAGTCAGGTACCCTCAGGGTTTTTCCTGTAACCCTGTACTGCTCCTTGTAGATCCCTTGTCAGGATCAGCCTTGTGGATGAGTCATGGCCATTGCTTGACCAATTTGCTGTCTGTGGAAGCTTAAGAGAAAGTTTTCCCACCATGTGACTCTCCTTGGGCACACTGTGCATCATTCCTCTGTGGCCCCATAATCTTCTTGTTCAGAAAATTTGGAGCACTACTGAGTTACATGATGTTATATTACAAATTCTCGTATGTCCTGAGTCTTCACTGACCTTGAAAGGCTAGGGCTAAAATGTTGGCTGACCTTACAAGCCTTTCTTTTTCTCCAAATTTTGACCTGCAAACTTAGGTTGTTAACCTTCCAAAACAGACCAGAGGACCAATGGAATAGTCTAGAAGATACAGAGGCCTCTTTGAACACAGTCAACCACTTGATATTTGACAAAGGGGCCAAACATGCTTACTGGAAGAAAGCCTCTTTAATAAATGGTACTGGAAAAATTGGCTTGCCACATGTCGAAAACTAAAACGTGATCTAGGTCTATTGCTATGTACTAAGCTAAAGTCAAAATGGATTAAAGATCTTAACATTGAAACAGAGACACTCACTCTCCTAGAAGAGAAAGTAGGAGAAACTCTGATAGGGGTAGGCAAAGAGTTCATGAACAAACACGTATTTGCATGGGAAACACTTGAAAGAATTAACAACAGGGACCACCTGTTATTAAGAAGCTTTTGCACGTTAAAAGAAATTACCAACAAAGTGAAAAGACAACCCACAAAGTTTGAAAAGTCCTAACTCATAAGCACTCTGACAAAGGTCTGCTCTCTAGAATTTATAAAGAGCTGAAAAATATCAAGGCCCCCAAGTTTAAAGACCCAGTCCAGAAATGGGTATCTGAGATGAACACACACTTCTCAGAGGATGAAATTAAAGAAGCTAATAAATATATGAAAAAATGCTCCACATCACTAGTCATCCATGAAATTAAAATTAAAATAGCACTGAGGTACCATCTCACCCCAGAGAGAATGGCTGTCACAAACAAATCAACCAACAACAAATGTTGGAGAGGTTGTGGGGAAAAGGGAACACTTCCCCACTGCTGGTGGGAATGTAGACTGGTGCAACCATTATGGAAATCAGATTGGAGACTCCTTAAGAAGCAAGCACCTAAGGTAGTTGAATGTCAACGAGTGCCCACTTTTGACAGGTGTAGACAAAGGAAGGGTTGTAGAAAGAAAAAATCATCATGTGTGTGTATAGACAGTACAGTTGGGATAGATAACGCTGTGCTTCTACATAATTCTACGAGAGGCAAGATCTGCACTAATGGTGGTTGGACAGGATATTATGTCGGCTTTTAGTGCTATGGTCATCCACTAGGTAAATAATTATTGAATCTTTGATACAATTCAGCTATATAAAAACCTGTAAATATAATATTATGTATGTACCTTGTACAATACCAAAACGTTATGAAAATAGTTTGCAATGTATTATTTCATCGACTCTGTATGGTTATGGTGTTTTGAAACTGTCTGATTGACATTTGTATTTCAAT
>PVKA01002928.1:0-116903 GCA_004027165.1 Ctenomys sociabilis | reverse complement strand
GGAAAGAAGGAAGGAGGAAGGGAGGGCAGGAGAGAGAGGGGGGGAGGGGAGGGAGGGATGGCTCTGTACTGAGGGAAGAAGAATTAGACATCTGTACCTTCAGATGGGGATCGAGAAGCAAGTCTTTCTGATTTCATGCTCTTTCTGGACTCAGAGAGATAGTCAGCTTTGTAAATCCAGCATAAGTAGGCAAGTTGCCCAATTTCAAATATTGGCTGCAAACATTTGGCCATTCTTCGTAAATTAATTATTGCACTCATCTGACCATGTGCTATTCCAGTTTACTGGAATTCATAAATGCCCATTATATGGCTTGGCACACGTGCACAATGGCTTCGACACACCTTCATTTCATAGGTCTAGTTGTGTATGAAGCTAAAATGTGAAACTTAAGTTCATTATTACAAGCTTTTCCCTGTAAGCCCAAAGAGCCTGTGTTCTGGGTTACTGTTTTCCACCAGGGCCATCCTAGCATTTCTGGGCTCTCTGCCCACCAGGTTTCTGTGTAGAAAATTGTATTCATGACAGGAAGGCAGGTCTTCCAATCTGTCGTGGTAGTTTTATTCTCAGGAGAGAGTCTTCCACTCATAGACACACATGAAATTCAGTCCACCGGTTCAGGGCCTCGGGGGGAGGCGGTTGCGCAGCAGGGTCCATGTCTTAGAGCAGAGGGAGGAAGCACAGCAGAGGGCAGGCTTGCTCTGGGCGACCTGCTGATGCCAGCACAGCGGGCTCAGGGTGCAGCCAGCCTCATCACCCCCAAGGCAAGCACCTCGCGTGCGGCGCCCCATTCCATCTTCAGAACAGTCTCAGGAGACACACACTTCCTGCGTGGATGAGTGAGAGCTTTGAGGTGCCAGGCCCTGAGCTTCACTCAAGTCAGTCATCTAGCCAAGAAAAGTGCGGGGATTTGAAACTGCATCTTCCTGGGTTGGAAAACTTATTTTCATGACGTCATAGATTTTATTATGTGCCAGCACTCAAGAATGTTTAGAGAGATCATGGCGTAGTCATCCATGCACACCGTGTTCATGGCAGCACCATTTTAACAGCTAAATCTTGGCAGTGGCCTGTCCAACTACTGACAGATGAACTGGCACTGAAATTGGGGTGCTTATACATGATGGCGTACTAGACTACCACACAGAAAGACAAGCCTTACTCGTGTATAGGAAGGAACACGCACACACATTGAGGCCATAATGTAGGTGAAGTAAACCAGACACACAAGCTCAAATATCACATGGTTTCATTTATATGAAGAACTCATAGAAATAATTCGAAAAGCAAAATTTTAAGAAAGGTAGAAAATAGGAAGCAACAAGCTAGAACTTTTATGAATGGGAAAGGGACTGAGAGGAGCAGGAGAGGGGAGCAGGGAGAGCGGACTAAGAGCCGGAGAAGGGCTGCACCTGGGAACCAGCTTGCACAATGAGCGCAGCCGCCATGCCACACAAAGGCGGACTAATGACATTTTCTTAAATAATCTCCTTGTATCAGGATGTTGGTGCTGCAGCAAGAAAGAGAGTGCATGTTAGCTGCCCTGGTTGAGCGCAGAGCTCGCTCTTTAATTTCATTGTGATGTGACGTGAAGGAAGGATGAAGGCCTTTGGGGTTTGTGGCAGCAGAACGCAGCATCTTAGATGCTCCCTGGTGACAATTTTCTGCAAAGTCTAGCAGTGGACTCCCTCGGGACTGACGCAACACAAGATGCGGCACCCTTCAGGGTCACAGAGGCACCAAGAGGCGCTTCTCCGAATATCTCACCCTTCCCCCCTCCTCCCTCTTGGAAGCTAGGCAGAAATTATAACCTAGGAGCCATATTTGACATAAATAACATTTAAAGGTATCTAAGTTTCACTACTGATCTAATAACTTTGACACCATATTTCTGCTATTTGTTCTACTAGTTTTAAATTTACATCACTGTCATATTTGCATATCATAGATGAGCAAAGGAAAGCTCTTTCCTTTATTTGAACTGATAAAAATGTTTCTGATTAAGAAAATACTAGGCTGGCCAAATAGCTCAGCAGATTAAAGCTCCTATAAGTAGCACAGGGGCTGGGTTTGATCTCTGGGCCTGCCATGCTGGCCTTGCCCTCAGAGTGTGCTGAGATGAGAATTGAGACTGGGCGTGGTGGCACACACCTGTATTCCCAGCTCTTGGGAGGCTGCAAACAGGCGAATCACTATGAGTGGAATCTAGCAGTGAGACCCTGAACACCCTGTAGAGCCTTCCCTAAAATAAAAAAAAGGAAATAGAAATAATGCTTTTGATTTTAGAAAAAGAATCACCATTTTTGTCTCTTTGTTTAGCTTTGTTTTTCAAAGACTCACCTAGGTGTATCAGTCAGCTTTCTGGCACTGTGATGAAATGCTCAAGAGAAGCAACCTAAAGGAAGAAAAGTTGGCTCCAGCCCCTCACCTTGGAGGCGGCCAGCCATGGTCACTGGCACCCTTTCTTCTGGCTGGGGTGAGGCCATTGTTATGGTGGAGCTGCTCAGCTTGGGGCATCCCGAAGAGAGAGAGAGGAAGGGAGGGAGGAAAGGAGGTAATAAGGGAGAGAGAGGACAGACAGGGGCAAGGCTTCCTCTTCTTTCCCAGGCATGCCCCAGTGACATGGCTTGCTACCCCTTAGCTGTGTCTCTTGGGTTTGCACGACCTTATGGATAGCTGGACTACCGATCCATCCACAGATGGTCTAACAGTGGGGTGGGTGCCCTCACGAAGCTGCATTCCCCACATAGCCCAGCTTTGAATTTTGCTGTATTGAGGACCAGATCTTCAACAATGACCTTTTGGGAGACATTTGACACTCAATCCCTAATGCTAAGAAGGCTAACATCTATTATTATGGTTGAACTCTTTGATATGATCATATGTTTTACACTGCTTATATGAATTCAAGTAGTTGACAAAATGACTGAGATTGGAGGCATATAAATAAAAGCAAGCCTTTCTCAGAGCTGTGCCTTGAGGTCATTTTCTTCACTGTGATCGTTCCAGGTGGCAGCTGCAGGAGGTCAGAGCATTTCAGAAGTTGGCGTGAGGCATGGGCATGAACGGGGTTGGTGCTTTGGTGCTTTTTTTTTTTTTTTATCTTAATAGAACACCTTACAGACTTCCAAACCCAATACTGATGGAGAATTTGCATGAATATGCTTTTAATTTACACATCCCTGATTTGTTACAGAGGTCTGGCTTACCTCATGACTTTCCATATTAATCCCTGGAATTAGCATAATGCATTTGCAAACAGTGGTGTCTTTCTCCTACCCCTTACCTTTCTCTGAACTCTTTCAAAGTAATTAATGTGGAGAAATGAAGCTGCTTCTGAATGAATGAGCCGCATGCATATTTGCGTGTGCACACCTGCCTCCAAGAAGGAAAGAGAAGCATGGCCAAAAGGTGGTGATCAGGACCTGCTGCAGATGGGATTCTCTGCAGCTGTCTGCTTTCTGTAATAGATTTTTAAGAGTATGCGCACCTCTTTATCATGACCACGAAAGTCAGTGAGAGATAACAGAAAGCTTCCAATGTCACCATGGAGGAAAGTAGGTTAGATTAACCGCATCGAGAAGGCGCAGACCTACCCTCGGCAGCCCACCTAATGCCGAGGAGGGGTGCGCTCCTTCTGCAGAGCATGCGTCCTAGATATGCAGTCAAGAACCATGTGGAGCTCTTCAGAGGAAGAGGAGCGAGGACCCCTGTTCATTCATGACTGGAGTGGGACCCCGTCGAAGGCACGGACAGAGGAGGACTACAGGAGCCCATCCCGAAAGCTGGGGCAGCATCCTGGCTCCTGGGGTGACTGTCCAGCTGCTGGATGCTTTGGTGTTTAACTTTCACCTTTTGTCCTGCACCTGAACCCACACTGTTCAGAGCACCATCTGCAGATGGAAAATCCACTCTGTACTTCACAGTGAGCGGACTAAGGTCAGCTGGGCCTGAGATCATCACAAACCATGCATGTGCATGCCACGTGGCACATGCGATGTGCACACCACAAATACATTTATGGTGACATATGCACTCCTGCTCACTGCCCAGCACGCAGAGCCACATGAATGCATGAGAGCTCCGTGGAGAAGACAGCAGAGCTCCTGTCCACAGGGCGAGGCCGGCTTGAGGACTGCTTGAGATGTCATGTCGGTACGGGGAGCTGACTGTGTACGAAGCATGCGCAGGCTTGGTACTGCTTATGTTCCCCTTGCTGATTTGTTTTTCTTTATCTTACAAATTCCCACAAGTAAAGGTAGAACCATGAGAATTCTGCAAAAAGGGGAAGAAATTTTAAAATTTACCATGACATAAATTAATATTTGGATCATGGAGTGAATTTTGCACGAATATCTCTAAGCAAAATGTTTTCTTGATAATTCACAGATAAAATAAAGGTTACATTAAAAAGTAGTCAAGATGCTCCTGTTGAATTAACTTAAGGGCAAGAGTTCCTGAAGGCACCCAGAAAATAACACAATTGGTCCCTGTGGACACAAGCTGCCTTCCGCTCTTCCAGGGGCAGACTCCTTCCATAGCTTTTCCTGGAAACTCCCAGGTAAAGGGCCCTGTGGGGAGGTGGCGATGCCTGCCCTTGCGCAGATTCTGAAGTGCAGGACTTCAGTGCATGTCAGCCTACAGAGATATTTGATGCTTCTAGGTTCCTACATCACAGGCACTTATTTTAGACTCTGCTGCTTATTGTTTAAATTACAGCAAAATGTAAATGGCCATGACTGAATGTCCAATTGCTACTAGGGTTGATGGAATGTGATCAGGTTTTCTCTGGACCTAAGGGAATAGGACACTTTACTGGATAGACACATTGAGAATGATTTCAATGTGGCATTTGAAATCTATTTTAAAGATATCACAGATTAAGACTAGGTGATAGCAGTATATTTTAAGGAAAGAAAGCATGGGAAAGAAAAGGCATTAGAGAGTCTCTTTAAGCTCCAACTAAAGCATTAAAATCTGTAAAAAGATTAAAGTAAAAGTTCTTAGTTTCATTGATGCTATTCTTAATCTTTTTACAAAGGGAACTCGTGTCAGTTATCACAAAAATACAAATAAATTTATGATGGTGCTGTATCTCTAGAGTACTTCCTTGTGTGTACAAGGCTCAGGGTGTTCAATCTCCAGCAGCACACACACGTGCGTGCATGCATGCATGCACACACACACATACACACACACACACACACACACACACACACACACACCCCACACACATCCAGGAACCAGCATCCTGTTTAGTCTTTCTCTTATAGAGAACATAGCTCAGTCATTAGAGAGGGGAGTGTTGACTGAGTCCAAATCCTGAAAAGATGTGCACCGAGCATGCAGTACAGTCAGACATTAGCAATGCCGCCAATGTGTTGTGAAAGGAAATCACTTTACTCCTTGCCTATAGGAGTCTAATTCATTGATATATTGCTCTCTCACATCTCTAGAGGAGAGAGACATTTGGCGTTTCCTATAGACAATTTAGAAGTAGACTTAAAAGTGCATGCTGTAGAGATTATGTTATTTATAATCAAGAGAAACTCATTAGTTATATTGCTAAGGGCTTTCTTGATTGGGAAAATGGTATATTTTGACTACAGTAGACAACAAACACCTTGGATAATGGCCCCCAGGTCTTACCTGGTCCATTGGAAAATGTTGGCTGCACATGTCAAAGCTAGTTTTATTCATTAAAATTGATTTTATAGATGAAAATGTCTAACAGTTAACTGAGGGACCCATTCATTCCAGTACTGGGCCACTCTCCATACCCAGGAAGCTCTTCCATTGTGCTTTGTGGGGCAGGGTCTCCTGGCTGCTCAGGATGGCCTCAGTCCTCCTGCTTTGTTCTCCCTGGTACCTCCGATGGCAGCCGTGCACACTGCATGCTGAAAGGCCCCATACCAAGCAATTCCTTAGGTCCTCTGTGTTTTGGGGTCTGTGGCACAAATCTGCTCCTACCCACCTTCAGTGTTTTGTGAGTAATAAATTATGAAAACGTCAATTTGGACACTGTAAGAAATCAGTGAGATATAATATCATAAATGTGTTTTTGTGATATGTTACACTATATGATTATACACCCTATAATATGCATGTATACAGAGTACAATGTGCACAGCACTACACCCATGTTCCATATATGTGCATGCATGTCAGATATGCACCACATTATATACCTATGTGAAAAGGCACATACCCTGTGGTAGTTTGGATTGGTGATAAACTGTTTAGTACTAATTGTTCGGGTTAAGAGTGGTGCACTCCACTGCCAAGGTCAAATACGCCTCATTAGCCTGCACAGTTGATAATTTCAAAAGTAAATTTGGATCATTACCCTCCATTTGTGAAGGAAAAGCTAAAAAAATGGATCCTGTGTGGCTTCAGGATCTTCTTGTTGCTTTCTGGGGGTCCTACCCTTCCTCTCTTCCAAATCTTCTTTTCTGGCAGTTTAATGTTATTTCCCCTTGTGAGCTGGAAAAGATCCCCAGGAGGGCTTCATCCTCCAGGGGAAGGCGAGGGCTCTCTCCCCAGTACAGGCACTCAGGGCAGTTCTCTAGATGACCCATGTGTGGTGAGTGCGCTCGCTGAGCCCTGCTGCACTCTACAGCTGGTGAACCTGAGCTTTAAGGGCCGCAGACTGCAGGAGCTCCATTCTCTCATTCGGAGGAAAGCCTGGCAGGGCGGGAGCATGGCTCAGCCCCCTGGCAAACACAAGGTTCTGAGTTCAATTCCGAAAAAAAAAGAAAGGAAAGGAAAAAGGCAAGGCAGAATTAATTGAAAAACTCAATTAACTTCATCCTAGATGACAAATTGTTTCATATCATCCAATTTTGAGGACATTAGTTAAATTTGATATGAATACAAATACAATTTGACTCTGAGTTTTTCAGTATCTGTTTTCCATGATGTGGTCATATGAAAGCAGGGCTTCTCCAGGAGAAGTAAAACGAGTCCAGTCCTCCTCCAAAGCACCAGGGAATTTGTAGCATGGAGATCTGGCAATGCAGCCAACATTGTCAGTGTACAGTAGCTGCCGCTTGGTATCCGATTGGTGGCCTAGTTCACAGGGTCAATGATCAGAGAGATTTTCTTCTTCTTG
This sequence comes from Ctenomys sociabilis, assembly GCA_004027165.1. Taxonomy (NCBI): domain Eukaryota; kingdom Metazoa; phylum Chordata; class Mammalia; order Rodentia; family Ctenomyidae; genus Ctenomys; species Ctenomys sociabilis. Next base: position 109,792 of record PVKA01002928.1, on the reverse strand, counting down.
GAAGACCCATTATCAAATATTTATACATACTTTGTAGCTATGGTACAGATATGTACAGAGTCATAAGTAATTACTCATTTCTGTAATGATAAAGAAATATGCTAATGCCAGAAATATGTTGCCACTGGATAATTCGAAATGACTCTTTCAGATAGGGTGGTGTGGAGGGGTAAGAGCACAGCTTAGCCTCCAGCCAGACGCTCCAGGTGGATGTTGCGTTTTTACTGCCCTGTAGAGCTGCTTCCTGATGGTTGTTCAGACCTGGCTTCGAGAAGCTAAGCACTTTAAGTCCGTTTCAGAGCCTAAGACAGAGCATAAGACAGTGACACAGTCACTGCTTCAGATGACAAACATAGCTGGAAGCCCGGCTGTGTTTGAAACCATATTTGTGTTTCTTTATGCTTTTTTTTTTTTTTTTTTGGAACTGCGGATTGAGATCAGGCCCTTGTGCTTGACAGGGAAGTGCTTATTCCACTGAGCCATCTCCCTGGCCCCTTATTTTTAAATTTATTTTTTAAAGAAATTACAATAGTATTAAAATAGAAAAATTACAAATGATACAGAATTTCATAGTATTCTGTTTAATGAAATTCTGAAGTCACACTTGTAAATGTGTGCCATTTGATCCCACCTTGCTGGGCCCTAGAGAGAGAAAGTGAAATTTTTGTACTGCTTGGAATCATTAAAGGCCACCTGTGTCTACCTGAATCAAGAGTATCTACTTCATGGTGAGAACAGTACACATAAGAAAGATTACCCTAACATTCCATTTGGAAGTACACAGTAGTTCTTACTTTTAAGACAAATGAATTGTCTTCCCTGAGCTGTAGAGAAGAAACAGTGGGAGAGGCACTTACTAACAGCGAGCAATGAAATGATTGAAGTAGGGCTCGGAGTTCAGAATCTACTGCACCCCTGAGACCTCTGGCTGGGTGTTTCAAGGTCTGCATGCAATAGTTTGCAATTTAGAGAGGCGGGATGCTTCTCAGAGTGGAGAGGCGGTGGACTCATCACCGAAGGAGGCAGAGAGGAGAGGGATGAACTTGGGGCTCGGACATCAGCTTATCTCATATCTCTTGGGGTGGCTTCTCTTTCAAATCACAGTCCAGTTTACAGAGCTAGCTATCATACAGAATTGATAGAGGAAATCATAGGTTTTCATTTTGGAAAGACTTAAAATGTGTTTTTTGTTTTTCATGTTCACTTAATAACCTAAAGAAAAGTGCTTCCTGTCTCCTGCATAGACATGAGTGTGCCCCGTCGCTCATGGGGCAGCTAAGACCTGGCCATCTCTAGAGTGGATCAGCTGAATCTCCGTGGTGACCCAGGGCTTTTCCTATGTAGTTCTTCACACTGTGTGTGTGTGTGTGTGTGTGTGTTTGTGTGTGTACAAAGATCATGTCTCTCTCTCTCTTGCATATTAGCATTAGGAATTCAATACTTGCTTCTTGAATACAGGGTACAATATGCACACTATTGTAAACTTTATGTAAGGACCCCACGGTGGACTTGGGGGCCCAAGAGGGCATCTGTAGGAAGGGCATGGACAGGGCTTTCAAATTCAGAGTGCCCTAGGAGGTGTGGAAGAGCTTGTTGGAGCTTCCTGCCACCAGGAGGCTGCTGACCAGCTGGTGTGATTCCTCTGTGCTCAAGGGACCTCAGGCCGCCTTCCTGGAGGGAGCTGCAGGAAAACCCCCTAGACCCCCTCCCTCGGCCAGCTCTCTCACTCCTTCTCACTTGCAAAAGATGTATTTCTTTGTTTTCTATTGTTTATTTTGCCCTCCACTTGTTTAGGTTCTCCTGTAAGAGAAACCAGGGCTTTTCAACGAGCATGTCTGACTCGGTGCTGTTGGCACCACTGTCTCCCGGTGTGCCCATTGTCCTAGAATAGCTCAGGCTTACCCTTCTCTGTGGCTGATCCCTGCTCCCCTGGGTGTAAATGCCATGTGCTCTTTGCCTACTGCCTGCTGGTGAGCGCACAGAGCCCACCCAAAGTTCACTTACGAGGAGTTGAGCTGTCCGCTCAGGCACGAGCAAGCCCCTGCGCAACAGTGCGATGGCTTCACCTCCTTCACATACACACCTAGAATCGCATTAGCTGACTTGAAAGGAATTTTTGTTTTTAGTTACTGGGGACTTTTCATAATGATTTCCATAAGTTCAAGGCTTTTAAATAAGATCTAATGAGTTTTCAAATTGATTCTTTCTCTGTCTCTGTTTGTCTCTCTCTGTCTCTCTGGATTTAGGTCGTTGCCTGCACATAATTCCACCCAAATATTTCTCTTTCTTCCCTTGGGGGATGCCTGTCATATGTTTATTATTGTCTTGTTCTCTTAAAACTCAAAGGGGGTGTGTGGTGGTAGGAGGACCTCAAAGACAACTTCTTCAGCTTCTCAGTAACCACAGTGTGTGACCCAGTGGCGCATGCTAGAGGCCTGTTAGAGAAGTTTTAGAAAGCTGCATGGAGCTCCAGTAGCAACAGACACCAGCAGTGGCCCATGCATCTCAGCTCTATAGCTCCTGTCTTCAGGAGTCGCAGGGACAGAGGAGGGTGGGACTGTTCTGCAGAACACCATCAGACAGCAGGAGCACTGTGCGGCTGGGGCCAGAGCCAGGCATGTGGATGGCAGCTGAGTAGCCTGTGCTGTTTCTGCATAGAGGCCCAGGAGGGAATCCCTGTCAGGGTAGTGGCTGTACCTCCTGTGGCTGTGTGCTGGGGGTGGGGACAGCAGGGGAGGGAATGGAAAAGGAGGGGAGTAGAGAGGGGAGGAGAGTAGCGGGAGTGCTAGAGGGAGTACAGGACTTGCATCACATGGGAGGGAGATGTATTTCCCATACTTCTTCAGAGAGAATCAGAACTTTTATCTGCTCCTTCCCAAACGTTACCTGACACTGCGATGTAAGGAGTCCACAGACCTTGGCCGGCCCACCCACACGTGCTGCAGTGGATCACGAGGCCCAGGCTGCACTGCCCGCATGCTGAGCCTGGCTGCTGCGGGAGCTACCCTGAGCCTGCCGCTGGCAGCCACAGCAGTGAACGAGGCTAGCTCAGTTCTGCACCATGTCCTTTACTTCTCCATTCTCTTTGATCCCCACTTTGCCAGAGGATGCTCAGAGTGTCCACAAGTCTGTCCTTGGTGTCCATTTCCACCATGGAGTTATGGTGGCTTTATGTCCTGTTCCACACACCTAGATCTGAGGACAGACTGGGCAGATGCCTGCCCTGCCGTCAGCAGTGCCAGTCCCCACCTCTGAGGCCCCTGCAGGTCATGCTCAGGGAAGCCATGCAGAGCGCCAGCACCGTGGGCATGCAGCTGACCTTGGAAACCGTCTTCATCCCCGTCCTGCTTACAAAAGCTCTATTCTATTTTTTCCTTTAGCTCATTTCCCTCCTTCCCTGCCCATCTGAAGCACTCCCTACATCTCGGCATCAGCCCTCCACTCTACTGCTTACCCACACAGTGTTTTTGTGCACATAGAAGCAGCATGATGTTCACGCTTCTGTATCTGATTTGTTCCCCTTCGGCCTGTGGTCTTGAAGGGCACGCCTTTGTCTAAAGTATTTCCAAGCCACTCTTCCTGGTGTCATACTAGTGCCAGCAACAGCGAGGCCCAATAAAGACGCTAGTTCCAGCTACTTAAAGAATCTCTATATTGCTTTCCGTAATGGTTGTACACCAACAATGGAGAAGGAGAAACTGAACTTTTAATGTGACCTGGTTTCAGTAAGTGCAAGTTCACACAGGCATTGGCTAATGACCACCATACTGGATCCCAAAGTGCGGTTCAGAGCATGGAAGAGGGTCAGGGAGATCGCTCCTCAGCATCACCTACCTGGCAAGTGCAAGGTCCTGAGCTTGATCCTTGGTACAGAAAAAACAGTGTTGTTCAGAGCATGAAGCAGCCATCCTTCAAGTGAGAGGGAGGTGGTGCTCAGGGTGGAGCCCAGGCCACCCTGCCTTCTGGGCCATAGCAGGCTCCACTTGCCAGGTCCTCAGTGAAACCTCTGAGAATTATTCCAGGCACACCCTCTATCAGTACAAGAATCCTCCTGTCTGCTACAGGTCTGTGTTCAAGCCAAGCCGAGCAGATGCTGCCCCCAGGAGAAATCCCCAAGCACCTAGCCCCGTGGGTGGTAGCAGAGCCAGGCTGTGAATAAAGGGTGCAGCATGTCCTTCCTGGGAGACGCCAGGGAGGTGCGACAGCTCTGCTGTGGTTGCCGACCGTGACATCCAGGAGGAGTGTGGCATTGCTGGCCTGACATCCACAGCATCTCAGTGTGTGCCACAGTGCTGAGACCCTGGGGAAGTGTGAGAGAGACAGCATAGTGAGAAGCAGTGAGTGGAAGTGACTCTAGGGTGGCCAGGCAATGGGCAGGACCCCCAGGCCAGGGAGCACAGGAGGGTCGTGGCCTTGGTGGTACATGAACATTGACCTAGCTCCACGCTAGGCCAGGGGCTGACTGTTGGAACCAGGGGAAAGGTGGGTTCTGACATCTGGGCCAGTCAGTGGCCAGAAAGTGGGCCTACCTGGGAGTCAGGACCCTCAGGAACAGCACGCAGGACCAGTGGGGTCTGAATAAGCAAGATCAAACATTTCTTACACAGTAAGAGGAGAGACCAAGACAGATGCAAGGTGCTCACACCCGCTCATGCCTGTGGCCCACTCTCGCTGCTTCTCTGAAGACGGGGCTGAGGAGGAGTGTGCAAGCTAATGAGAACAACCTGATTTCTTTCTTTATTGCTGAGACAAAATATTGATACCCAAAGAGAAAGGAGGGGTTGTTTAGCTCTCTATGTAGAGGTTTTAGTCTGTAATTGGCTAGCTCTAAGGCCGGATGGCACACAGCAGAAGGGGAATCAAAGGAGAGTCAGTTATAAAGCAGTGAGGGGCAATGAAGCAGCAGCAGGAGCAGCCTACCTTCCCTTTCCCCCTGTATATCCCATTCAGAGTCTCAACCATTAGATCGGTGCCACCCACATCTGAGGTGGGTCTTTCTACCGTCCACATTCAGGACTGTGTTAACCCAGTTATCACGCACCTTCAATCCCAGCGCTAAGCATGCTAGATCCAGCCACCTCTGCAAAGCCCTACCTATGAGTGCGTGGAGCTCTGGGGAGGACATCTGGACAGAAATTTAACAGAGAGGAAGACAGTATGGAGGGCCTGCTTTGCCCACCCATCTCCACTACAGGGGTGTGAAAGGCGATAAGGACAGAAGCTACACCTTTTGTTCCTAACTTTGCCTCTTTGGTCCCTATTCACCCAAACCATCTCTTCAGTTCCTTGCTATCCTTAAGTGCTGGGCAGAGCTCCCTGCTCCCAAGTCTGAACACCTCCGTTAGCAGCCTGCGTGTTCTCGCCCCAGTCCTGATCTGGATCTCTGGCCTCCCTTCTCCTCCTGCTGAGGCTTTTCCAGCTGAGGGTCCTCAAGCCTTCCTGTGCAGCAGGCCCCTGCAGGGTTGGCTGAGCCGCAGCTGTGGACTCCACTCCAAAGGTTCCTGCTCAGACCCAAGGTGTTCCCACTGTGCTAGGGAAGTGGCAGTTTCAAAATGTGTTGGATTGAGGCTGGAGGGCACAACAGGCTGCACACGATGTCTACCTGGCTGTCACCTAGAAGAGGCATTCTGTTGATGCTTGTGCCCAAGGGACACAAACAGAATTAATGAGTGGGCAGCAGAAGACAACTCTCCAGAGTACCACCAGGAGGACAGCTGACAAGGAGGGGGCCCTGGCCAGGGATGCAGGGGACGCAGGTGCAGCATGAGGACTTCTGGGATGCTGAGGCATCGGTGACAGTCCACAGCATGAATGTGCAATTCAAAAAGGGGCTCGAGCTTCCTCATAGTTCTGAGAAGCAGTGAGGCAGGCTTTCTCGAGCTCACACTTTTCATTCAGTATAATACATGGTCTCTTGAGAAGACACTATGCTGAGCTACTGTCTCTAACCCAGACCCTCCACTGCCCAAGCATTTGTGGTCAGGATTCTCTGCCTGTCAGACTGGAGAGTGACCCTGTTCTCCAGGGTGGTCAGCAGTCACCATGGGATTCCTTACCTGTCCTTCAGCCATTTCGGCCAAACCCGCCATGCTATCGCCTCTTTGGGAAAGCAAAACACTTTCAGTGCACTGTCGCATACATGTTTCTAGATGTGCTGCTTACTGCTGCAGCCAGTGAGGCTGCGGCAGGCCGTCTGGCCAGCTGCTCATAGGCGTCGTTGGAGACCTTACATCTGCCACACCAAGCGATGACCTTGGGGAGCTGGGAGCGGGCTCAGGTTGGCTCTGGCCAAGCCGTCCTCCATCCAGGACTTGCCTCTGAACACCAATCGACCCCTTTCAGTAAAGGCAACAGAGAAGCATATGAAATATGGGGAGCCTTTTCTCCCAGATGAATCTTACCCCTGTCTACAATCCGGAAGCCCAGAGCCAGAGTAATTAGAAGTTCTCTTTTTCAGATGCAAAGATTCCGGTGAGTGTCCAGCTCTCAGCACTCGCTTGTCCGGGACAACATCTCCAGCTAAGACAAGCAAATGAGTGCGGGGCCTAGGGGACTTGCGTCCTTGAAGGGAGCCTTGGGAGGGTGCTCTCAGATATTAAATGTGGTCAGATGAGTCCACCAATGGGTCTGATTTGCTGCTACAAGGGCCCCCGACTTTCAACCCCAAGTTTTTTAATCTCCCCAAAATTAACTTCATCCCATTTACTGAACAGAGCAAACATACAAACAACAAAGAAGTCAGAACAAAGAGTGATGCGCTGCTCTTCCACACTGCCCCACTTTCTTCTGTTGCCAGGGGCTGTACTTCTTGCCCTTTAGAAATCTTTGCATGCTGATACTGAGTGTGTGATATAACTAAAAAACATCTTCAGAGAACTTTGGTCCCCACTGATCCAGCCTCACTACTTATGTTTCTATGTGACTGAACGCACTGCTGGGCTCACAGCACATGAGTGCCTCTGTGCCAGCAGTGTGCCCTGCTGCGCCTGACCCACAGCCCCCTCTGCTGAGGGACTCAGAATTTGCCACATCGCAACCCAGATGCACTCAGGATGCACACACCTCAACCCCCATCGAGTTCATGCTAGGGTGCAAAGCCCACTCCCACTTGGCTGTGCCCTGCTCGGGAAGAGGACTTCCTGCTCAGGGGCTGGAATTCACAGGGCGTGGCTCTCCCACTGGAGGAAAACTGTCCCTCGTGGTACAGGCGTCCCTGAGCACTGACTTGTTATATGTAGTGTAACACCAGAGTTGGCGGGAGGAGCAGGTTACTTGTGACATTTCAGCACACAGAATCTCTCGTGAACAGAACAACAGGAGCAGACCAAGGCTGTGCGCCCAGCCCTGGGCTCTTGGTGCTAAGAGTAGGGGCTAAATAATACTGACGCAGCCCACCTGTCAGAGGCTGGGAACTTGAAGTGACTAAGCACGAAGAACAGAGGAGATGACGCCCTGCTCAGATTGAGGAGTCTCCCGGATCAGTGAGGACAGATGTAGGAATGGCAGACAGTCTCACAGAGAAGGTAGGCGGCCGAGGGCGGCAGGGCTCTTGGAGGTCTGTGGCCCAGACTCCTGAGTCCTCCTTGGATGTACTGGCTCCTGCGCCTCGTACTCCACTGACATGGGCAGTCTGCCGTTGAAAGGAGTTTTTACATTAAAAAATTAAAAGCTGCAGGAGGCTTCAGAGGTTTTCTGTTGCAGTAATTTTCTTACATGGTGAATTTGGCTTCCAATCCAGGAAGCTGAGGTGCCTCGCCGGGGCCAGGGCAGGGTAGTACGCCTGAATGGCAGATCCTGCCCAGCTTGCTCCCTCTCCCTCTGTTTGCTTCTCCTTCTGTTCAGTGGTTTGTTTAACACATTCTTGCCAGGGCTGTAATTCCTGTGTCTCATTGCTGGGTAGCTCTGCTTAACCAGTGCTACATGGATGCCTTCCCACCAGGCATCATGGGCAGTCCCTCTGGGTCCCACAAACCTCCCTAGGGGCAGGCATGCATGTCCCACTGGTGGACAGAGCCAATCAGAGCCAGTTAAGAGCCTACCCCTGCGGTCTCCCTCACACTGCTCCTTGTGTCACTGAGCTTCTGTTTCAAGATGTTCCCTTTCGGACAACACTGTCCTTTACATCAGAGGAAGGCAACTGCGTTGCAGTCAATCTCCTCCCTCTTTAGATATTAGATACAGAAAAAAGTAACTAAATGATGTGCAAATCTCACATGCATGTGGTGAGCAGAACTTTCGTTGTTGTTCTGTATTTGGGATTGAATGCAGGACTCTCCCACTGAAGAGAGCCTTTTTTTCAATTTTGAGATAAGGTCTTGAAAATTCAGCAAACTGTCCACACTGGGCTCCAACTTGGAGCCCTTCTGCCTCATCCTCCCAGAGTGCCAGGATTGCAGGTGTGCTCAACCACAGCTGGTTCCAAGGCCCCCTCTGGGCCTTCTCTTACCTCTGTACTAAGTTGTTTACTAAGCAAGAGGGGCTGGGTTTCCAAATGAGGTGTGACTACAGCAAGAGGATACAAGGACAGCAGCTCAGACAGTGCTTAAATGTGGTCCGTGACCTCCAGCCATGAGCTTACTCCCTTTCACCCCTCCTTTTCTTTGTCTATAGAACACATATGGGGCTTGATCTTGTAACACTATTAAGAAGATGCTGTGCTATAAACACTAGCCCTGCCCTTGCTTGTGGGTATATTTCAGAGTCCTCAAAAAACAACAGGGCAGGAAAAATGTCAAGTCATGAAATAAGGCAGGACCAATGTCCAGCAATAGTAGTATTTCTTCCCTAAGAGAATGAAAGCCAGACGTTCACGCTCACTCCCCTCACAGGATAATCAATATATGCAATGCCCTGCTTTTCAAGAGCAGAGGAAGCTACTTGAAGGAACTGATTGAATTACAAGCATAAATTCAGAACAGTGTCTGCAGCAAACCTGGAGCTGCCTTGCAGTTGTCCTTGTGTGTGGACGAACAGAGGTCAGGAGAGAGGGCTGAGCTGCAGCCAGCACTGGGGCCCCAAAATGGCCAGCTCTGAGGTAAGGTTCAGGTGCTGGCCACGGCCCAGCTGCGGGCAGACAGGGAGGAGATGCAGGGAGAGCTGCAGACTCTAGTCCATCTGGTTCTCAGGTTAGCAGAGCCAGCTTCGGTCTTTGATGGGTTAGAAGAGAAAGTCTTTTGAATTTAAGGAATCAAACCACTGCAGTGTTGGGAAGCAACAATTTTTAAGCCTTTGTAGACAGTTTGCTGAAAGACAGCACTGCACCTTTCATGCAGTCCTTCCACACCTCATGCCATCTTCGTGTTTTCAGTTTTAAAATTTCATCCATCCAGTACCTGCCTCAGGGAAAATGTAAAGACCACCATCCAATAGCTGGCAGGGTTTGCCCGCTCTCTAAAACAAAGCTGGGCTTGCGGGGATGCTCTGTGGCTTTCTCCTCCACATTGGCCTGTTGTGTTTCCTCACTTTTTAATCCTTCTTGAACAAAGAGCTCTCCAATTGATTTCTATAGCTCTTACAGCCTCGATGGGTCAACCTCAGATCGCATCTTACTTCTGCATCTCAAAAGTCAAACTACAGTTCACAGCCAGCATATATTTTAGGCTGTGTCACTCTTTGGTTGCTATTTTACTTACACTATTTCCTGCTTTGAGTTCATTTGTTTGGATTTAGGAAAAATTTTCTTGTGCATATCTCTAATTATTCAGACCCCTTTTAGAGAAAATCAGAAAAAAGAACACAGGCACCAGAAATCCTCCCAACTAGTACGCATGCATCTGAGTTGGGTGAGTCACAGCTGTGCATGACCCTGCTTGTGATAGTGAGACACTGGCAACGGCCACACTGGCCGCCCCGTCATGCCCGCTGCAGCCGGTATGCAGAACCCTTCTGCCTGCGTGTGAGCCATGTGGACCTGTTGTTGTTTTCTGTTACAACCTCAATATTCAGGTTGCATAACATTTTGTGCTGAATAAGTAGGTTTTGTGTTGCAATTTAGGCACTCTGTCTCCAAAAGGCTCGTCACCACCTGTCTGTAAGGGTGCACGCACATTCTAGGGTTCCAGGGTGTCTTGACTAAGATAAACATTCAAAGGTCTTCATTTATTATATATGTTATAGAGTTGATATAATGAAGTCTTGCTGATACCTTTTTGTTGGGGTTCTTTTTGTGAAATTTTATGTGGTCCGTGCAAAACTCTGGCTCCTTACACAATCTCAAGCCCTCTCTGATCACTGATTTCTACTCGACAACTTCATGTGTTATCCTCATTAGAAACGCTGGTACCAAGCACATGTTTCTTAATAAGTAGGAATGAAAACATAAGACCTACAGCAAAAATATCTTTCTGCCTGTCTCCTTTTCTGTTTCTATAAAAAGTAGTATTCAACTGTCTTGAGAATGGTGTTTGAAATCCCTGCTACCCACCCAATGGATTTGGGGTTTTGCATATATTAGTATTTCTTCTTTTTACCAAAGCTGCCACACAATTCTTAAGGGGCATAGATGTCCCCAGGGAATAAGACTTACATAATACTATTTTCCCTTTGTGAATGCAAGATTCAGGAGGACAGTTAAGCAAAAAGGAAAAGAACTTAGTGCAATGTCACAGTATAAATCCCATTTCTGACTATGTACCTGAAGTAGGACTCCTTTCACTCCATGCAGATGTCAAAATAATAGCAAGTTACCACTTCCTACAGCTGGTCATAATATAGAGGAAAAATAAGTTTAGTAAATATCAGTGATACAGCGTGCCTTCCAGGAGCACGTAACTGAGCATTTTAGGAGAAGCTAAATCAGAGTATTTGGAGGAACAAGGAGAGTAAGCAAAAATGTTTCCTGGAATGGGCCTTTATGGGCTAATTACTACCTTCAGGCTTTACCCCTTCCAAATCACTAAGATCAGCAGAGCCACAGTGACAAGGAAGCCTTTCTACGTATTCCTAGTTCACGTGGAATGTGTGCCACAGGGAGGCAGCCTAGTGGCTTTTATAGACCCTCACTGGTGAATTCGCATGGAAACAATTTAAATTTGAACTAAAAAAGTTAAAAATCACACTTGGGTTGTGCACAAAGTAGGCGGGAATAGCTTCCACCTTACGCGTGTCCTTTCTTCAGAACTTGGCAGCCTCCTCGCTGGCCTCATCCTCAGCCCCAGCAAGGGCACTGGCAGGGACTGGCCCAAGCTGAGCAGGGAAGACGCCGTGCACATTCGTGCCACTTCCTGAGCACATCGGGTAGACTCGGTGGGACAGAGTCCAGACTCATCGCCTGCTCTTTAGATGGTGATGTTCCGAGGGCTCCACTGTGAAGTGCTAATTGATAAATCAGCCATGGATTTATAGATCAGACAGCAAATCTTGAGAGACTGGGATCTGTTAAAATGAGAATTATTTTGTGTGCCCCGAAAAATTATCACCCTAGCAATAGTCCACTAAATCCACTAGCTCCGTGTTCATCAATACAGTAGCTATTCACCTTATTTGACTATTTAAATTTCAATAAATTAAAAAGGAATGGAGTTAAAAATTCACTGTCCGGGTTACACCCAGCATAGTGGCTCTGGGAGGTACTGGACAGACACTGTGTATTTCCGTTGTTGCAGAACAGGGCTGGCCTCAGGCTCAATTAGGGGCAGAGTCACAGGCTTCGCTGCCTCTGTAACTCAACGGTGGCATATTTCCTGAATATGTTACTAAAAGTGAATCTTTATCAAGTGTACACCATCACTTGGGATTCTTCTTCAACTTTAGAAATCATCATTGGCTAACTGTGAGAACTAAGCTAGCAAGCAAGGATTTTGGTAGTGGTGATAATAACTGCATTATAGTGGGACTTGATGATATTAACCAAGTAAAATTGTCCTGCTAAGCATGAGCCATGTCTCTGAGCTGTTTTGGGTCATGGAGATTGCTCCCAACTTTACAAAAAGGAATAGATGCCTGAGGCCTGGAGGTCCTCACTGTAGAAATGCATGCAAACACCGGCCTGAATGCCCTTCTTACCCTACTCCAGTCTGACTAAAATATCTGAGAAATATTTCATATTTGGGTATGAAAGTTATTGGGTATGCCTTGAACACAGGGAAATGCACTGTTTTGTAAACCGACAACTGGTTGAGAGTTTCATCTTGTACTTACAAGTATTTGTTGCAATATATTAAATTAAATGAGAAAATGTTTGTTGAATATTTATTTAGTCAGGGCATCTTACAAGGTGAAATTACTTACAAGGGCTTCTAAAATCCATACAATTAGTGGGATTACTGATGCAAGTTTCAACATTAGATAATGGAAATCAATTTCAGAAGAGAATGATAAACCAGAGTTCTCAACATTTACTGTGAGGAGGCGAGGCCGTGCTGGTTGCCTAGATGATGGAGCAGCAGCCGAGAGGGCCTGCAGTGCATAGCGCCTTCACTTACCACGCGGGGGTCTGCACTGTCAGATTTAAGACATCAAGCCTCAATGGACCTGAGCCCAACAGTGTCAGGGTCACCCTCTGTCATTTCAGGGCTCACCTAGCCTAGTGACAAGAAAGCTGCCCAACCCTCTGTGCAGGGCCAAGTGTCTCTGCACTCTTCCCTGGTTGCTATTAACTCTTCCCTGTAGTGACCTGCTTGGTGTTACCTTATACACAAATCTACATCTTGGTGGACTTTAATTGACATACACCAACTGCAATAGAAGTGTATGGAGCCAGCAGAAGCAAGACTTACAGATGTTACCTTTAGTACTTCATTTAGCAAATGAAACTTTGTTTTTCTATGAAGCTGAAATTGATGATATTGTTGCTGGGAATCAAACTCAAGACCCTGCCCTTGCCAGGCAGGTGCTTGGGTTGCTGAGCTATATCCCCAGTCATGAAATTGATAAACGTAAGGATTATTGGGCCTTAATATTTTGGTCCTTTTTTGTCTTACTATGGCATTGCTAATATTGTTGTACTATCATTTGCTTTTAGCATGTGATTAGTTTATGTTGTCCTATACACTTAAGCATAAGTAGCTTGAAAATAAAAACTTCTCTATAAAAGAAAAAAATAAGAGAACGAATATGGTAGACTTATAGTGTGGAAATTTCTGGGAAGTTGAAGTTTTTTTTAAGCAACAACAAAAAAGAATTGAAGAAAACATGGGACCAAAGCATTTCAAAAAGGAATTAGGGTGCCGGGGAGATGGCTCAGTAGAATAAGCACAAGAGTCTGAGTTCAATTCCGCAGTTCCACCAAAAAAAAAACAGTAAAAAGAACAGGATCTATGGTGGTGTGTGACTGTAATCCCAGCTCTTGAGAGACTGTAAACAGGTAGATCACTACAAGTCTGATCTAGAGTGAGACCATGAACAACATGTAGACCCTTCCCCTAAAATACAAAAAAAGGAATAGGACCAAGAAGTGGCAGAGCAGAGAGAGCTGGGAGGCCAGGGACAGAGTTCAGCTGCATTATGCATGTTGCAGCTCATGTAATAAATGTAATTATTATGTACTGCAGCACACACTAATAAAGGTGCATTGAAAGCTGAAGAAATTGCTTCAGTGATAGCGTGTTTCTAAGCCCTTCATGAAGAGTAAGCTCGTTATTTCTTCTGCAATTCCCAGTAACAGCATGTGCTTCTTTCTCTGAACCACAGTGGCATTTGGCCTCAGTGTCCCTTTAGAAAACTGGCTTGCTGTGTATGAATATTATTTTAATTATGCCTAAACGTACTTGCAGACAAACTCATGCGGTTTTTCCTTTCCTTCATGGGCATACCCGGTGTCTGCCACAGCCAATGATCTTAGCTGTCTCTGTGTTCTTGTCAGCACTGTTTCAGAAGATTTAGAGGTGGCATGAAATGAGTGTGACTGAGGGGACACTCCTAAAGTGGAGTGATGGCCCAAGGTGGAGGGCAGGCCTCTGCGGAGCAAATGCAGCTTCAAGTAAGATTCACCTTTTCCCAAGCCTAAGTTTCCTGATTCCAGGTGTTGAGGAGGAGAATATGCTCGGTATAATTCTACCTCTGGGCAGATGATCCCTAGAAGCCAGCTGGGTGTGGCCTGCCAGGGCCCCTGCATTAATTATCTGCATAGAAATGATGCTTTAAATGTGCGTTTTCTAGGTGACATGTGGGTCTAGGTCCTCTTTGCCTGGCTGCCACCCATAAGCCACACATACCCATTCTCACTGGCTCGGGGCAGGCACTCATTGATATAAGAAAGATATGTGTTGCTTATGCCAAGGAGCACTGCGTGTCTCGCTGGTCTAGATGTTCCAAAGATGGAAAGGTATAGCATAAAAAGGGTGAAAGATACAGAAGAGTTCTCACGGGCAAGCAAGCCACTGGTTCATCATGAGGCTAAATTAAGCAGACAAGCAAAGGGCACTGAGGAATTTTCCATAATAGTGGGATCATCAGGAAAGCCAGCTAAACTGACCAGAGCCTGTCTAGCTATGAGGAAAGGATCCAGCTCCCAAATACCTCCCCTGATAGAGAAGCCGCCACTGCTGCCTCTGCCGCGTCCTCGTGGCATCACTCTGTGTGGAAGCTGCACACCGCTCTCTCCTGCATTGCTTTGGTAATTTCCTGATGAATGCAGATAGCAGTGGCTGTGGACCTAGGGCCTGAGTCACCTTCACACATGCTCCAGCCATGGGGCAGGACAGGACAGGGAGTACAGAGAAGCTTCATTTCCTTTGTGAGGCTGGGGCTTACCAGAAGTAGGGAACTTCACAAACATGGCCAGGGAGTACCAAAGTAAAGAAAGCAAAAATAATGAAAAATCTCCACTGTACCTCAAATTTAATCAAATCCCTTTATCATTGATATTGAATGCATCGTTTTCATGACTGGAGAAAGAGATACAATTTTTCCTGATTATTGCTTCATTCTACCTGAATGGTGAGAAACACAATATAAAAGGAAGGTCCTTACTGCAGATCTCAAGGGGATCATCCTGTCCTTAGGTCCCTTTGCTAAGACAAATATCCAGTGCCCCAAGTAAAGGAAAGAAAGGTTGTGTTAGCTCACAGTTTGCAGAATTTTAAGTCTATAATCAGCTGGCTCCAAGGCAGGATGGCGTGTGGCAGAGGGGCTATCCATGCTGGCAGAGCACAGGAAAAGCAACAAGAGAGAGAGAGAGAGAGAGAGAGAGAGAGAGAGAGAGAGAGAGAGAGAGAGAGAGAGAGGGCTTTCCTTCTCTTGTATTGTGTGCAGGCTACCTGACCTAGAGCAGGAACAGTACTCACACCAACAATCCCAGCACTAAACGATGAACCAGTCACAAGCTCTAGATTCAGCCACATCCAAAAAGCCTGACCCCCGTGGCTGAATAAGGCTTTGGGGGACATCCAGACCCAAACTACAGCAATGTGTGCAATACCTGAGGAATTGTACTCAACTGCTAAGGAGATTGGAACTATTAAGAGACAATACTTTTTCATTGATATTTTATGTTAGAAAATAAGATTTATGTGTCAAAGGATCATTGACCTTTGGTTTATCTAGTCATAGATCCAACCTAAGATAGCTACTCATTCTGAGGTAAGTGACGTTTGGGTTTAATCTAATTCATTTTCTTGTTAGTTTTTATGTTTCCTAGTGCATGCTTGCAGTGCATAGTTGCATTCCTGATGGGCAGTTGGCGCCTCTAAGTAATGAATCTCATATCTTTATGTCCCTTTACCTTCCCCTTCCTTTACTCCCTTCATCTCTCAGTCTATTTTCAAGATTACTTTGCTTTTCTGGGTGGCATTGTTTAGCTGAGGCGCGATCCTGCTTTGGTTATGGCCAGCAAAATGGACTTCGTTCATTGCTCAGTTTAAATCTGTATTGGGAACCATCCTGGGGATTGGAAAGTAGTCAGATTAGTCATGAAGAAATAGACATGGTAATGCTTTTTGAAATTCAAAACTCAGTTACTTGCAAGGAACGCAGGATCTAGATACAATGGGAAGCTGCATCAGGCTTGGTGGAGAAGCTGCCGACAGGCTCTGTCTTGCTGCGTAGCTTGTGCTTGTGTCCCTCACAGCACACAGTATTGGGAAGAAGAAATACAGGGTCAAAGGAGCAACGGTGTCTGGAATGGAAGGCTGTCTACCTTCTGACTCGCAAGCCACTTGCCACACTTCTTTAGGCATCAGGATAAAGCATCCAAAAACTATTTTATTGAAAATAAAGGTTGAGTCTCACTGTTCCCAAATAATTCAGGCATCCAGCATTTTTCCCCCACTGCAGTTTAGCAAAATGTTGATCATATATTTTTAAACTGAATCACTCATCTTTTATTTCGGGGTCTTGGTTATAGTCACCAGTGTCGTGAGTTAAAAGTCTGACTCCCCAATGACTCCAGCTTTGAGGAGCATTTTAAACATTCTCAGCCACTGCACCCCTGAGGCTGTGCTCTCTGACATATCTGCAGTGTCAATTCATTGAAAGAAGTAAACAGCTAACTTCTTTCTCATTGCTGCAAAAATATTATGAAACGGAAGCTCTCTGGAAAAGTAATCATGATAAAGCAAAGGCTCTGAAGTTTTGTTCAGCCTTGTGCACTGCAGCTTTTGCTTATGTTTTCATGTTCTGACAGGCATGATTATTTTCATTTGGTTCTCAGAAGAGGTTGTAGATTGTTAGACTTCTTATGTGTTATAACCCCAGTGTTGGAATAAATTTGGTAGATAATTGATTTACTTTATGGCTTTGTTTCTTTCCAAGTCAGCACTTTAGTGTGTGCCTGTGTCTGACGATGCTTTCATGAGGACCAATAACGAACTTGCATGAGAGGCCCACCTTGAATTAGAATGGTGAGTGTGCATAGTGCTGACCTTGGACGGGCAGGGCGCTGGGTCACATGCAGCTCACGCACTGGCTGCACAACCTGCAGAGCTGCAGAGGCGGGGGCGCTCTGTGCCTGCCTTCTCATCCTGCCAGCTGCTGTGAGTGAGGCCTTCATAGTTTTTAAAATTCATGTTTCACAAGAAACATCCAGCAGATGTGGCCTCCAGGTGTTCTGTGAGCTTGTCATGCCGAAGCCCAGCTGCCCTGCACCCTGGTGACAGCCGCGTGGGTCTTCCTGGTTGGACCAAGCGTGGTTTGCAGTTCAGCACTGTTTTAGTCTTGGACTAGGAAATTCCTCCATCTCGCTGTCTTCACAAGGGAAAAATCTGTGCACCTCTGTGCTATGCCTCATGTAGAGCTTAAAGGACAGAGCATTTTGAAGCATGGCGGAAATAAGGAGGCTCTGTATATGCCAGGAAGGACTCCTGTTTTATGGGGGCTACCTTCAGACCAAGGGTGCTGCTTGGAGTGGGAGTCCACATCACATGGATAGCAACTGAACTACTCCCCCTTGTAATAGAAAGGCAGTTGAACATAGCTGCATGTACTGAAGACCACTGTGCTCAGTAGACCGTGTAACAGCTCACTTTTAATGAAACTTTAAATGCTGGAAGGAACTGCTGCAAGGCATGGCGATGTGAGCTTTGGAGGCCCAGACTGGAGCATAGGGTGGGAGGATCTGTGATGTACTTTTAATTTTTATTTTTATTAGTACCTGTCTGCCTTGCATAACCTTACACTAATGATGGGAGTTGGTGCACGTGCTCAGCACATCTTAGTCATGGATCTACTACATTACAGTGGTTGCCACTTGCAATATCAGTTTTGCAAAATGAAATTAAAGTCGGGGGAATTCGGTCACTTTGCTAATATCATTGAAGTACTAATAGGAAGAGGCAGAATCTAAAGCAGATCTGACAGGTGCTGAAGTACTTCACGTACAACATTATGTGGTGTCAGGTGAGGAGCCATCGCCGTGGATACACCGAGGCTTGTAACTCATACAAACAGACTTTGTTCAGACAAAACTACATTGGGTTGCCTGTGTTGTTCAAGGCATCCCTCTGCTGTGCTTTTGCAACCAGCTGAGGTTTTCTTCCCTGGCTCTGCTTCTTCCCACAGTCCTGAGAACTGAACCCCAGTACTGGGCTCCCGAGGGGCACCTACACCCTCCACCTGCTCAACTGCTGACCTTTTTGCTTCAGATAGCTGCAGGGCTTAAGGGTCCTTTCTTTCCCAGTCAGTACGAACCCATCAAACCAAGCGCACTGTAGCCTTTCTTTATATTGCATGTGGAAAACAAAGATATTCCCAGTGTGTTTTTCCTCGGGACTTTTCACTCGGCATGTACCTGGGGGGGATTGTAACTTGGGGCGCACAATTTAGGAAGCGTGCCTGTGATTACAATGCCTCCAAAAGTAGTGCACACTGATTGTTCTGCGAGACAGCTGTCTTCTAATCAAGGTTGTCCCTCTGCAATGTTCTCCTCTCCCATATATTCCTTTCTAAAAGTCCAGAATCCAAACCTTAGTAATGCACTTTCTCCAAGTAGCACCTCTCGTTACTTGATGACATACTCATTTGGAGGAGATTCAAAGGTATCAATCTATAAGAACAAAAAAAAAATCAGCGATGCTCCAAACTCAAAATCTCACATTAATGTTACTCTCATTAAATATTGACCATACTTTTTGGCTTACTAGTTGAATGAGCAATTATTGCCTCTGCATATACTGAGGAATGAATATTGATTATAGCACAGCATCAGGTGTGAACACAGAGTGTCTAAAGTGGCAGGCACTTTACAGGTGATAGTTTAGCTTTTTCTCCATATAGAACATCAAGCTGTCAAGGAACAGTGCAGCACGTGGTCACCGGAATCCCAGGTTCCTTGATCCTACTGCTTTGCCACCCCAATGCTTACGCCCCCTCCTTCCATCATCTCTGGGTGCATACCACAGGAAGGGAGGGAGAGGCCCACCCTCCGTTGGACAGACACTCCAGAACTTCTGAGCTAGCTCTCTCCCCCTGAGAGTCAGCATATCCCGAGATGAGGAAAGGACAGCTCTCTGGTGCCGAGTGCCGTTACACCTAACTAAAAATCCCTGATCACTGTGGAAAAAAAGGAGGAACAGTTAGCACTCTTGAGCTCTGCTAATGATATTTTAACACTTTTGTGAATTTTGAAATATCACGTAGCACATCAGCAAGCAATGGTGAGGAGGGGAGTACGTGCCTATGCAAAGAGCATTTGACGTGTAGTGAGATGATCCCAGATAGCGCTACAGTGTGCAATCAGATATTTTTCTGTCTGCAGCACAGAGCACAAGACAGAGCGAGATGGAGAATGGGTGCTTTGAACAGCTAGATTGGCAGAATTGCCTTGAGCAGTCACAGTGTGGCATGCATCCTCTGACCAGCACTACAGACAGACGGGCACTTTCAAATATTGCACACAGCCAAGGATATTACTGTTTGGGGGGTAATAATGAAAGACTAGGAACAAACTAGAGCCTACAGCCATACCACCCTGGACACGCCCAATCTCCTCTGATTACAGAAGCTAAGCAGGGTCGGGCCTGGTTAGTACTTGGATGGGAAAAACAAACTAGAGCAGCCATCACCAGGAAGTGGGCTAAACTGACCCATTTTGTGAGTGACAGCAAGTCATCGCTACTCACGGTAGGAGAGTGACCAGTCTTTACAGACTGATGGGGGGGATTTCCACAAAAAAACTATGAGATAAAACAAGCACGCACGAAATGAAGAGAAGTACGGATTGTGCCGCATTGACGCTACTTTGGTAAAATGGCTGTGGGCGGCTGCAAGAGTGAATGCTCGCGTCTGCATTCGCTTCTAGACGCTGAAACCCGGTGGGTGGCGACCAGGGCTGCGGAGAACTCTCCGCCACGTATTTGTGCTTGAGATTTTAATTTGCTGCTATAACAAAGATAGTTTGGAGACTATCTGATAAATTAAGGGTATGGCAATAGGGAAACTGAGTGAAAAGCAACGACAGAAAATGGGAAAGCAGCACTCACCTGGCGAGCCGCTGCCTTGAGTGTTCTGCGGGCCTCTATGGACTTCTTCTTATACGTCTGAGTACAATGTCACCAAATATGCCACTTTCACCGATAGACATTTGAAGTGTTTTCTTGCTTTAAAAAATATATTTTAAACCAGTAGAATCTTTTAGGTAAGGCAGGATATGCCAACTTTTAATGGAAAATACTTAACTAAAACCTAAAATACAAAAGGATCAATATAAGAAAGTGTCACAGAGCTGGGGTGCTAGCTCAGTCGTCTGACACCTGCCTGACAAGCATAAGGACCTGGGTTTTGTTTGTTTTTTATTTTTTAATTTTTACGTTTTAGGAACATTCTTTATTTTATTTTTATTTTATTTTATTGAAGTACAAATGTCAATCAGACAGTTTCAAGACACCTTAACCATACAGATTCGATAAATTAATACATTGCAAACTGTCTTCATAACGTTTTGATATTGTACAAGGTGCATACATGATATTATATTTACAGATATTATTTTAGCAGATATTTCTTATCAGTGAATTAAGAGTGTAGCTGCTTACTTATATTAGTTTTATATACCTGAATTATATCAAAAATTCAATAATTATTTTCCTAGTGGATGACCGACCTGGGTTTGATAATGCATGCTGGGCCAGCCTAGGTGCGCCAAGCCAGCCACCAACACTGGGCATGGTGGTCCATGCCTATAATCCCAGCACCGGGGAGGCTGAGGCAGGAGGATCATTACAAGTTTGAGCTGTGTAGTGAGACCCTGTACCAAGTAAATAAATTAAGATTTTTTTAAAAAAAAGAAAGTATCACAGGTAAGAAGTATGGCCCTGAGTTTTGAAATAAAAATCAAATATCACAATATTAAGAAACAAACTTCAAAATGAGAGCATTTAACTAAATACATGAAAAGAAAATTTTAGCCTAATGTAAATTGATTAAATTTCACTATGTCACTAATTCCTACACTTAAAATGGCATTTTTTCACTTATATTAGCTAATTGGTAAATCAGTACTTTCATTTAAGACATTCTTCCCAAATCCAGTGCCATCAAGATTTGTTTAGTGGGATAAAAACTGATCCAAAGTCTTTTGTATGTGTGTTCTGTGAGCTGGCCAGTGACTGAAGTACTAGGTAATGTTGAAAGGGTACATTAGCTGTGATTACTACATCAATTTCTGTACCCACATATGTGTCTTTAGGCTGTAAGTTATGTTCTACATATTATTTCTCCATTCTTTAAGAGACACAAGTGTTATCTCAGAGGACCAAGTTACCCCTTCCCCACTCTTCATTCCTGACAACCCCAGACACTAGCCTGGCTGCCTACACAGATAAAGAAACAAGAGGGAAAGAAGCCGGAGTGGAGGAGGAGGAGGAGGAGGAGGAGAGGAGGAAGAGGAGGAGGAGGAGGAGCAGGAAGAGGAGGAGAAGGGCAAGCAGAGTGTGTGTGAGCGGGACCATGCCCACACTTACTGCAGCACATGTCCTGGCTGAATCTTGGAGCCATGCCAAGGGCCCACCAGCTGAGGAGTGGACAAAGAGACATGACATTTCTATACAATCAAATGTTACTCATCTGTAAGGAAAGATGAACTTGAGGCTTTTAAGGATAAATGGATGCAACTAGAGCTATGTTTATAAGGGAAATAAATGAGGTTCATGTGTGTAAACAGTTTATAGGCTCCTTAATGTAAGACCCTGGAAGAGTAAATAAAATCTGAAAGGTATAAGAGACATAAGAAAACTGAAAAAATTCTGAGCAAAAGTAATAAACAACTGGGATGAGAGAAAGGAGAAATAAGAAGAAAGAAAAAGAAAGGGAAAGGTATCGCGTGTGTGCATGCACGGGTGGCGGAGGTGACCGTGCTAATTTCTGTCGGCTTTTTGAAGGCAGTAGTTGATGCATAAATTTTTTGAACAATTTTACTTGCTTATATCTGGCAATGTGAGCAACTGCATTGAAGACAGCCATGTGCAGCATAACCTCCACTGTGGGATGCCGGCCTTGTTTTGTTTTAAAATTCTGCATCGTTTCTAATGTTGTATCTATTATTTTTATTCTCTTTAAAATAAAAATGATACAGAGTTAGCATAAAATAAAAAGGCCACATATGAAAATGACTCCAACAGAAACGTGACACATTTGCCAAAAGTCAAAGGGCAGGTGCTCTTGGCCAAGCAGTTTTGTAATACTACCAAACACTATTAGTTCTTAGTGTATGTATCATCGGATTTCAATCCTCTACATTTCTCTGAGTGCTTCTAATCCTGTGCTTATGTACGAGGTGCACACACACCCTTGAATTTCCTGTGAGGAGAAGAGCTTCTTCACCACCCTGGACCACTAAGCAGTGGAGCCGGTGTCAGGGCCTGGGGTTCTGTCCCCACGCTCTCGCCTGGCTCTTTCACTTCCTCCTGTGAGGTTCTCAGTAGTGAACAGGAAACTGGTTTCCTTCACCAGCCCTTACCCCATAGATGTCCACAAGAGGGAATGGCCGCCAGGGGATGGAGGTTCTGAAATGTAACTTCTCCTCTCTTTCACTAGATGTACTGTCACACACCGCAGATGCAAGGATGACTAAGTCCTAAGGGCTCACAGTAAGAAGAATTTATAGATGAGCAAAACTACCTCACATGTTCCTCCATAGAATTACACTAATTTATTCCACACAAAATTATGGAACCAGCCAGTGTGTGGCAAATTGCATCTTATAGTTCTGATAAAGGCTTGCTTGGATGTAGAGGCTTCTGCTTGAGCCAGATATCAGCCGCCGGGTAACAAGCCAGCAGGGCATGGGCCACGTAGAAGGGACAACGTCTTACTGCTCACTGTGCTCTCCACCTGGGTTAATTTTAGTTTCTCAAGCCCCATCCTTTTATCTAGAATTTGAGCTGGATAAATCTCTATATTTAAAATAAAAGTTCATTCCAAGATTTCAATAGGCAGAAAGATTAAATGAGGCAGACATCTTGGAGGAAATAAACATTATTAGGACATAGATCCATGTGTCTACTGCTAGAGCGACATGCTGATCTTGAGAAACTGAGCAGAGGACTCCTACTGATGTCGCCTGCACCAACGTGACCACAACCTGCTGTAGAACCTCTGGGGTTCTGCAAAGTCAGCACTGTGGCCCCAAACCATCCTCTCTCTGGACATGCATGCCAACTCTACCCTGGACTTGATTTTCTCCAACTGTAAGGTGTGTCAGAGGCACTTCTGATACTTTCCTTCCCCTCCCCTGAAAGGCAGTAAGTATCAGCATTACATCGTGAGTAAGCAAGCAGGCTGTAGGAGGAAGCACACTCTTCCAGCCCACGCTACTTGGTGAGTTGGATCTGCAGTCAGAACTGACTCCAGAGTACTGTCCTAGAAGCACAGGACTGGATACACAGAGGGGAAGCATTGTTTACAAAGGTCTGGCATATAAGCTTCTGAATTGTACAGTGTGTGTGACTCTTTATCCAACTCAATATTATACTTTCTTATGATGTCCTTTGTCTTTTAGCAGCACGGCTTTGCAGTACATGATGGTGGTGTGCACTGGGGGGGCTGCTTCCCATACACAATGCACCTCAATTTGTTTCCATGTCCCCTCAAATTCTCTTTTATTTTTCAGCAGCAGATTTATTTATTTATAAGACTTTCTAAAGCTAATGATCACATAGACCAATTGAAAAGCAGAGCAATGGAACAAAGGGCTTACGACATGTGCAAGACAATTGTATCAATCTAAGCACACTTTGAGACATTTTATTTTTTGAAGTTCGGTTTTATTTGCTGAGAAAAGTGGGATTATTTTGAAATAATTAAATAGGGGCAATAGCTCAGTAGAATAAGTGCTCGCCTGGAAAGTGCAAGGACCTGAGTTCAATCCCTGGTTCCACCAAAAACTGAATAAATAAAAATAAATAAATAAACAGGCAAGGCTTGAACAAGAAAAACTCAAACACTGTCAAAGGATAGCACACTGAGAGTGAACCAAGGGTTAGTATCTGGCATTTGGCTGCTCCTGAGAATCTGGGGGAAGGGCCTGTGCTGTGACAGACACCTTTCTGCTGCTCACCCTGAGTGAAATGCAGTGTCCCTGAGTACAGGAACGCTTTCTCCTGCCAACCAGCCTCTTCCTTCATAAAGGAGTTCTGACTTTCCAATGAACTATATATAGATTACAAGAAAATCTTGTTTGCCTTTCTGTTCCTTATCAAATCATCGAATTGAAAAGGAAATGGGGAGTTGGAATGCAATGAGCTCAGAAAGTGGGCCGAAGCTTCAGGAGGTCGAGGGAAGATGGAAACATCCGGACAGCTGGTTTGAGCAGGATCCAGACTGGCGTGTTTTGCATCTGAGCTCTTAGGGTCTGAGATTGGGTCCCCAGGGCCTCCTCCTCCTTTGGTCCTGACCTGAGAAGACCCCTCCATGCTACACCTTTGTGGGTGCAGCGATTCTATAAAGGAGAGAGAGCCTTCCTTGGCCCCAGCTTCTTGGCGAAGCTCAGAGATGCCAGCTGGTGTGAAGAAGCAGGCTTTTCAGCCCCACCACAAGTCCTGTGGGGCTTTGGGACCCAAACTTACCTTCTGTGACCTTAGTAAAGTGGGGACAGGTGACTGATTCACAAGCTCTGTGATACTGTGTGTGATTTTTTTGTCTTTTCTAGTCTCCTTTGTAAATGAACATCATAGTTTTTCCCTAAGGAAATCATGCCAGGTGTGCAAAAAGGGTGACATCATAGCTTTCCCAAAATGGGACAGGCCTCTTGATGGGTGCACACATGACCCATGTTGGAGGCTTGGGTGTGTTCCACTACACTTGTGCACCCAAAGTGCAGCAGCAGTTATCAGGGTGATAGGGGAGAGGAGGAGTCCATGCCACAGGGTGGTAAGATAGATGAGGAACCAGTGCCGCAGTTGGATAGGGTAGAGGAGAAACAGGTGCTGTGGGGGGATAAGGTAGAGCAGGAACAGGTGCCACGGGGGGATAGGGTAGAGGAGGAACAGGTGCCACAGGGTGATAGGGTAGAGGAGGAACAGGTGCCACAGGGGAATAGGGTAGAGGAAGAACAGATGCTGCAGAGGCATAGGGTAGAGGAGGAATTGGTGCTGCGGATTCTCCTCTGATGCCAAGCATAATGAGCTCAAAGAAAAAGAACACAATTTTCTAAAAGAAAAGCTCAAAGAGGAGCACAGGGCGCCATGCACTGTCACTAAAGAATGCTTCCCTCTATACTTTAGCATCCTACCATTCCTTTCATAAAGTCAGACAGTGGAGTGAAGTGCTTGTCAGAATCCTTCTGCCAAAGCCACAAGTAGCTCAGGCTCCCCGTAAGTGGTGGCTGTCAAGCCCCACGCACAGACAGCATGGAAATTAGAGGATGGACGTTAGAGGACAGATGACTGGTGTAACCATAAAGCCATGCACACCATGAAGACGGCTCTGCACACAATGCTGCAGGGTTGTTTCTCAAGGCCTGTGAATAGTTTTTACTGTATTAGCTTGTCTTTGGAGAGATTTTTATTTGATTATTGTTGGGGCACTGTTAGGACGAAGGACTCCTAGGAACCATGGAGTCTGGGTTTCTTCAGCAGCAAGTCTAGTGCCTTAATCCATAAATATCCAGAATGAAAGTAATTTCTAGATTGCTTCAAGCTAGGTCAGTTGGCTTGATACAGAAGTCAATTCAGATTTGATTCAAGAAAACTGAGATTTTTTAATGAACAAAGCTTATCTTTGGCTATGGTGCATATTTCTAGCAAAATGTAATGCCCAATATATTGCTTCGTCAAATTTGTTTTCTTCCAAAGATATTAGTGCTTTAAAAACGTACTGTTACTTTTTATAGTAGTGCATTTAGGCATTCCACATGGATATTGTGAGATTAGTAAAACATCAACATTGACTAAGGCTCATCTTACCAGACTCTGGATTTAAGAGGGATGAATCATTTATTCTAAAAATTTTCATATTCAAAATTATCAAGTAAAAGGTTTTAAGTAACATAAATTAACCTTAAACCTCAATGTATCTCTAATGATCTTTTTATATAAACAATGACTGATACTTTCCTGTGCATGATAGACTTTCTTGTTTCGTATTTAGTGTGTAGACCGGACTCGGAGTGAGCCTCCTGTGTTCAGCCTCCCAAGTGCGGGGATTGCAGGCGTGCACTGCCACGTCCAGCCTGGACTTGCACTGGCCAGACTTCATTTTGCTTTACTTGTTCACTTAGACTTGAAAAATGCTTGAACAAGAACAGTGTGCTGATACCTGGCCCAGACCAAAGATAAAGCCTTGAGACGGTGCGCAGCCTGCCCTGTCTTTGGTTGTTTCCCACAACACGGGAGTGTTTTGAATGTTGTGGTTTAGACACATTTTTCTAAAAAGAAGTGGACATCTTTCTCATAGCTCATTCACACTGTTTTGCGATGCTTAATTTATCTTGTGCCCTTGTGTTCCTACCTAGGGTCATGCTCTGTCTTTGCAGATCTTGAATTCCTTTACACACACACACACACACACACACACACACACATTTCTATTATTATAATTCTTTTGTTATTTTCACATCAAGTATATTGGAATATTGCCAAAACTCATCAAGGCAAAGAACTTACATGCAATGTTTGAGGATAAATTATATAGCACAGTATATGTGGATCTCAAATACTTGCCTGTTTCCATTTTCAGCTGTTAATTTGTTGCTGCATTTGGTTTGACCTTGACAAATTTGTGTTAACAAAAACAGAGCTATGCTCAGGTGAGAAGACACGCCTGGCTTCCGGTGCAGAGGTGTAGGGGTCAGATCCTTATGCTCTGCCTCACCTGGAAAAGAAGACCCGAAGCTCCTCCTGGGACCCTCTTCTCATTTTCTAAGACTGCAGTGACACAGTGGCATGACTTGGGGGCAGGAATAGTGGCAGTCATGCACACTGGATGTCTGAGGTCCAGGGTCTGCAGGGCTGGCTTCCTCGAGCCAGGGAGGCCCTGTTCTGTCCACTCAGCACCTGTTCCATTGCCAGGCCTCTTTGCCTTTCTTAGCTTCTGGAAACACTGGGCACATCTCTGCCTCCATTTTTTATTTATTTATTTATTTTTTTAAATTTGGGGATTGAACTCAGGCCCTTGCGCTTTCCAGGCAGGTGCTTATTCTACTGAGATATCTCCCTGGCCTCCCTCCATTTTGTTTTTTGAGGAACAAATAGTGTTTTAATGAAACTGGTGATAATCAACGCAGTAGCCATGCAATACTGAATTTCTAAATCCCAAAGTACAGTCTGCCTTGCTTTGTACTAACAAGAGAAAACCTTTTCATCTTCTATGTACTTGCACCATAAACACAGGCCTTTATCCTCCTGAGCTTTATCTTTTTAGAGACCACTTCCATTTGTTTATAGAGAAGACTTCTCCACGCAAGCCTTATAATTCATGAAAGGCTGTGGAGGTTGGAGGCCCTGCCTTCCGTTTTCCTGGTGTCCTCACTGTGGCCCCACCTAAGTCCAGATTCTCCTCACATAATGACACCAGATCTGACCGCAGGGACCATACCCATACTGGGGCCTTGTCCTGACCTAACTAGTGTGTCACAAAATAATTCCTGAAATTCTTCAGCCTACAAATTTGGGGTACCCAGTTCAATCGGTAACAGAGAAAGATCAGTGGGCTCAGCTTAAGGGAAAGTGATTGGACCTCCCTATCTGCGGGAATTGGCAAGTGACCTATATTCTTGCCATCATTTTGTGGAAGAATCTTCTTTAGGATGCTTAGAAATTCTCACAGGGATTTATGAATAATTAAATTTCCACTTCTCACACTTCCCCATCCTTCCCACCGCCTCACTCCATCCTTCAGCTGAGGAATCCCTCCGGGCACAGCTGTCACAGGCTCCTGTGGTCTCGGAGTGTGTTTGGTGAACTCGTCCAAAGGTGTTTTGTGTCTTCCACCCCGAGGCAGTGCCATTGCTCCCGTTGGGTTTTGCCTTCCTACTTTCTTAGATGAGCACCCTCAGTACACACAGTTGATCTGCTCCACTTCATCAAAATATCTTCCATTTTCAGTGCTGTCTTTAGTTCAAATCACTCTAATTCCCCATGAGACAATGTGAAAACCGCATTTGCTTCTCAGAACAAATACACGTACAAGCTGTCGTTCCGGATGTCTTGCATTAAATCCTCCCCAGGGAAGGTAGTCCTGGAGAATTCAGCTGCTCTGGAATCCACGAGTTGCATTATTAAGAGGAAGCTGTTCCCTGGTCACCTCAGCTCCCAGGAGCAGCTCTCGCTGTCTGCCGCTGTCTTTCCTGTGTATCCTGCTGGCTTTCTCTCTGGCTCTACCTTTGCCACATTCCCATTTGAGGCTTTGACTGCTCTAGCCCTTGAGAAGGGACCTGTCAGCCTCACTCTGGTCTTGAACACTGCAGACCTGGGGGGACCCTCTGAGCGGCCTCTTCCACTGCAGCTCCTTCAGTCCCTCTCTCATATGCTTTGTGCCAGAAGATGGAGGGAATGACATGGAAGGGCTCTCAGGAGCATGAGATCAGCTGACATTTAGCACCAAAGGCAGCTAATGTATGCTTAGCTTCTTTCTTAAACTTTTCTTTGCATAATTTTTCACTTCTGCTTAATTAAATGGGGCACTTACATAATCACTGCCTCAAAGAGGGACAAGTTCAGGTTTAGCTGTACCTGCAGGGGGCCTGGAATGCTTGATTTCTTAAAGGATATCTTTTGAGGGATGTCACCTTTCACAGTGTCAATTTGCAAAAAGAATGAAGGCAAATTTATAAATAAAACCAAACTAAGATCTGCAACATCTTTAATGTTGTCATAACTTATTTACCTAACAATACCAAGACTCTGAAAACTAAATCTAGATTAAAAGAGATCTTTTTTTTTTTTTTGCAGTATAGTTTGATTCTTAGAACCTCAAGGAGAATTTAAAAATCCTCAAAATAAATGCATTTTATAAATTCTACCATGCTTCTTTGATGTCTTTCAATATTACTATTTTTAAAGCCCCAGTGTAGCTCACACTAGGTTTCTGAAATTTTGTTTTGGCAAAGAGCCATAAGACAAAGGTAGATTTTTAAAAAATCAACCTATTAATAGGGGTTTAAATTTTATTTCTTAGAAAATAGCTGCAAAATTTCAACCTCAATGTGATTCTTTACTTACTAGGGGGAAAAAAGGTCAAAGATTGCAGATTGCACGGCTTCAATGATAAGAAACAGTCATCCTGAGACATGGTCAGAGGGGCCCCATGGGGAGAGGATCAAGGCCCATAAGCCAGCCATTAAGGGCAGCCAAGGACACTGCAGCAGCAATGGTGGACAGGGGCCCTCAGCACTGAGGAACAGCTGCAGACCGCAGCTCCCCTGTGCAGGTCAGGGTGGCTTCTTCCCAGATGCTGTCAAGAGCACCAGGGAGAAAGCGTCCCCAGGGAAGCGCGCTGTCTGATCTGCTCCCTGCCCAGTCCAAAGGCAGCACAGAATGCTTGGCTTTTAGGCTAGGTCTCTGTGTCCTGTGTCACTCTGTCCTCTGACTTCCTTCAGACTTGCTTTCCTGCTTCCTCTTGTCACTGTCACTCTCCCCAATGACCTGCACTGTGAGACTCAGGTCAGCTTTACCTGGGTGACATTTTCCCTGAGATGCAGCTATGTCGCTGGAGCCAGGGACACCAGGCTCTTCCTCTCTCCTCCTCATCAAGCATGGATTTGTCCAGGGACTGAAGTTGTGTGTGAAGTTCTCTGGCAATAAACATGCCTGCAGCTGTAAGCTGGGGGGTGGTCCAGCAGGAGCTGTGCTATGACGAGGTGTCTGTGTCCTTGCCCTATGCAGCAGAAACCAAGAACGGTTTTGCCTAAATGAAACAGACAGCTTGGAGTTGCCATCTTGATTGTCATTTTTTCTTTTTTTATGAAAAGAAAGGGAGTTTTGCTGGGCTTGGCTGAGACTCTGGTGTCTTGAAAATGGCTACACCCTGCTCCAGGCTGCACTGTCTGATTCTTTCCCTCTTGTCTAGTTTATGGAGATGGCATGCACACTAAGCCTAGTAGTAGTCAACTTGATCCGAGTGAAGCTCTAACTTATGCCCACTTAAAGACTTTGAAAGTGCTCTGGGATGCCAGGTGGGGGTGTCCTGGGGCAAGAGCTGGAGTCGCTGTCTGGACCTCAATATTTGGGGCCAAGGTGAGGATCTCAGAGGCTTTGCAGCAGGTCAGGAGTCACAGCAAGCCTTACCTCTCAAAGCCATGGAGTACACCAGATGTAAGTGAAAATGGTACAAGAATACGGTTAGGATGTTTCACACAGCGTTTGCCATGCACAGAGCAAAGCACAACTGTTGGTCCTTGTCTGTGCCGGTGGTGCTGCTTATGGCGTGGTCTCATGGCCACTGTTATGTTGGATTCCTCCCCTCTTTAGAAGGACATTCTGATTTGGGAGGTTATGGTCCTATTTTTCTTAATTACTGCTTGGAGATCTCAGG
The DNA here is from genome assembly GCA_004027165.1 of Ctenomys sociabilis. NCBI lineage: Eukaryota > Metazoa > Chordata > Mammalia > Rodentia > Ctenomyidae > Ctenomys > Ctenomys sociabilis. The sequence continues at coordinate 79,453 of PVKA01002928.1, read as the reverse complement.
TGTCTCCCGGAGCTCCTGCAGCCATGGAGCTGCAGGCAGATGTGCAGTTGCTGGACACTTGCACTATGAGAAGCGCTCTGAGCAATATGTACCTCCAATTTTATTTCAATTCCCATTTAGTTTATTTTAATGTAAATAGCCTAGGGCAGCCAGACTTAGAGAATTAAAAAAATATAGTATTTCCAGTTCAATGTCGACTCCAAACACATAACAGGCATTTTTTCACTCACGTGTTCCATAATATTCCACCAGACATATTTATACAAAGTATTTTATTTGCAAAACTGAAATAACTCTTACAGTATTGGACAGGCTAACGCATGTTTTAGAAAGCAAAATCACATCAACTCAATGAGAATATATGATATCACTGTAATAATTACCCCACCTCATTTTGTGACCTAGTTTTATCTTTTCTTTTTCTTCTGTATTTTAGGAAAGGGCCTACAGGGTGTTCAGTGTCTTACTACGAGACTGGGCTCACAGCGATCCTCCTGTTTACCTCCTCCCAAGTGCTGCGGTTGTAGGCTCGCCCCACCACGCCCAGGCTCTATCATTGTCTCAGCCCGCCCAGGGGCAGGGCTGGCACAGCAGGCTGGGGATGAAACCCCGGGTTCCTGTGCCTGCTTGCAGGTGCTTTAATCCACTGAGCTATTTGGCCAGCCCTTGTGACCTATTTTTAAAGCCAAAACATATAGTTTCTTTATGATAATATGTGAAAATGAAGACTTTAAATAATTTCAGGATGAAAAACATCTCCCTCTATGGTATTTTTGAAAAGCTGCATAAATTCAGCAGAAATTACCTACTTCTTTGAGTCACTTAGAATAACATACGTGTCTTGGCAGCCGTGGGGCTGATGTGGGCCCCGACAGCAGTGTGGGTGCAGCGTGCTGGGTCGGCGGTCAGCAGGCGCCGCGTATTCAAGTAGAATAGCAGCGGCTCTTAGCTACTACATAGAGTCTCCAGGAGCGAGGCATTTGTAATGCCGGGGCCATTCGCTGTAACAGAAAGGCAGAAGGGAGCTGAAATACAGGCCATAGGAGGAGGAGGTTGAATATTTTAGTCACATTTTTCTGTGGATCTTTTGTACTTTCTTAATCCATAGAGGGTAAAAAGAAATCACTGATTTTTCAAAATCATAATTATTTGAAATCTAGTACATTTTGTTTCCAGTATATATAAATTGATCAAAATGTCCCTTTTCTCCTGTTATTAAATAATTGGAATTATTATCCAAATGAAGGAAGTGAGCTCCGCTGTGAAGCGGGCCACAGTGGAGCACGGAGGGACTGCGGGACAGAACTGTCCTACCGGGGGCTGGGGAGACAGTTCAGTAGAATAAGCGCAGACTGCCTCCCTCTCTTTGGTCCTTATTCCTGGCCCCACCCAGCCTTGCAGACTTCTGGTGTCTCTTCGGCCAGCCTTGTGTCCTCTGCACTCCCACAGGAGGGCCCCGCTGCGCCCCACTCGCCTGCAGCATCGTGATAAGTCCAAGGCCACACCGGCCTCGTGGGCTGCACCCCAGTGTCAGGCGTAGGGCGTGGGGCTGCCCGCCCTGCACCAGAGCCTGCTGGGAAGGGAAGACCATGCAGGAACCCCTGGGAGTGGGGTCCCCGGGGAGCCTTTCCCTTAGCATTTTGGGAGCCCCCTCCCGCACCCCTCCAGTGCCGCATCACTGCGGTTCCCCACAACCACTGGTCCGCCCGAGCACACCGTTCTCACGTGGTATGGAGCTGCATCGTCCCCATTACCCACTATCAAGCACTATCAAATGCATGGGTCTCATAAAGTTCTGGGAGAGGGCAGTAGTCACGGCTGCATTTCTGCCCGGGCATTGGTGTGCGAGAATCCGGTCTTTGCCTCTCCTCTGGGTCGTGCGTAAGGGATGCCAGCTGAGGACACGGAGGGCGCCAGCCACCCTTTTCAATATCCAGAAGATGCTGAAGAGAACAAATTCAGCTTCACTTAGAGAAAAGTTCCATTTTAAAATAATATATTCCATGTCATAAAAGGAAAAAAAAAAAAAACGTAGCTAAACTAATGTGTAAAGTTGGTGGAATGCCATATACATTTAGAACATGGTTTTGAAAAAATAATGCAGAGCTATAACTCCTCCTTTTCTTTCCTTTGAAATCTGCATCTGAACATAGTCATCAAGAATCTAAATTAATATGGAACAATGTTCTTGTTCCTTCCAAGTTGTGGTTCTTCTTTTAGACCCTTCTGTTCCGTGTTTGCCTGCCACACCTGTTTTCTACCAAGCCTCTTGGTAGAGATTTTGCAGTAATGGCACCTTCCGCAAGGATCCTTGTGCCCGGGCTCCCTTTAGTGATATTGGAAGAAGAAAATGCTGATTGGATTTTGTACCCTGAAAGATTTAGCTGGCTGTCTCAAGGGAGGAAGAGGGGCAGGCAAGTGCCCTGCTAGCCACGCTGGGGTGGGGCAGTGTTAACTCCTGGGAGCCCTGGGGAGTGGAGCCCTGAGCACCAGGGAGCAAGGCTGCGGGGAGCAGGGCAGGGCCTACCAGCACCGCCTGGGTGCAGAGCAGCAGCTATTTGCCTGGACTGTGGCCAGCAGGGCAGTGCTCTCCGACTGCCTTCCGAGCAGCACAGCAATGTGTTGGACCTGGTGTTGGGTGTCTCCATCCCCGCTTCCGACAGCCCCTCCGCGCACACCTAGCAAAGAACACAGCACACACTACACGCTTCCTCGCTGCAGCTGTCAGGTTTCTGTTGTGATGAGAAAATGTGGGAGGTATTGACCTCATACAGCGAAGAGGTTTCATATCAGGAGGTCTCAGACCATGATCCATTTTCTCCCCTCTTTGAACTTGTCATGGCAAGAAGGCAAGGAAAAGAGAGCTGTTCAGGGAGAGAAGGAGCCACTGCAGGCCTGTTCTGTCCTCCCCGGCCCACACTGTCCCTCCCTTCCCACCCCTCCCCTCCCTTCCCTTTCTCTTTCTTTCTTTTTCTTTTATTCTATACTTGCTATTGAACCAAGGGCCTTCCAACTGAGCTACATCATGCATCATTTTTTTCTTAAATTTTAATACAACATCTCCCTGAATCACTAAGTTACCCAGGCTGGGCTCAAATTCACAGTCTTTCTGGCTCAGCTTCCCAGAGGGCTGGGATTACAGGTGGGCATCACTATAGCCAATTAATCTTAATTTTTATACAGCTGAACTGAGGTGTCCTACTCTCTAAAACAAGGATCTCTGTGGGGCTTCATGGTGACAGCCATGGCTGTCCGTGCTGGGCTGTCCAGAGATGCGGATGTGCATAGAAGCCAGGGAAATGCAGGTCACGTGGCCACAGAATTGCTTGGTTATAGGATCTGTGGATACCCACAGCGACCCCATGGGTATGAGTGCAGGGGGCACTTATCCCAGATGCACAGGGCAGGTCCTGACAGTGCTACATGTGTTCCAGCAGGCAGCAACAGCCGGGTCCTCCAAGTGTGGCCGAGGTCTCTTCTGCTGTGAAAGCTGTACTTCACAACGTAGGTTAGCCCCCCACCCCACTGTCACTGTGTAAGTCAGCACCTGCACAGCAAGGATGCCTAGCTCTGCAATTACCCAGCACTCTCCTGGCCCAAGTGCCTGACATTCACCAGTGGACAACTGTCATAGGCTGAATGCAAGGCTCACCCTGGGAGAAATCTAGCAAGACAAACACCTGGGGTGTCCTGGGAGCAGAGATTATGACATCTTCTGGATAGAGCGCAAGAACTTTATTTTCTGAAAAAGTCATAGTTGAGATAAAAAGTTGACAAGGCTGTGAGAAATTCCACATTAAATTCTGGACCTAATAAATGATGTTTTAGAAGCTAAAAGAAAGACCAGGCAGTGTGAGTAAGCGGTGAGATGAAGTGCTGAAAGTGCAGAGCCCTGGGGAACTGCCAGTTCACCAGCAGGACTTGAGTGTCCCAGGTCTTCTGGAGAGGTCACAGAGATGGAGTGTCTCCCACCGTGTGACGGGCTCTTCATGGTCAGCCTCAGAAGGCAGCTCCCGTGATGGGGTGTTCAGATGTTAGCCACTTTCCAGGGCTGAAGATGTACATGTGTCCCCAGGACGGCATAGGCACTGCTAGTCTGTGGGTGCTGCGGGGCTGATGGAGCACAGGAGCTGGGAGCAGTCAGGACATGCATGGATCCGCAAGTTTCTGGTGTGGTTGGACCCCGGGGCTCCTGTCCACGGCCTTCCTTCCAGGCCTCTTGCTGAGCCCAGTTAATCCCCCAGCTGTGAAGGTCCCCAGGCCTCAATACTCTTATGAAGAAGGAAAGGGCCCTACAGTCCTCACCTTGCCAATATGCCCTGCAAGGTTATTTTTCTCTTTGACATGTGCACCCAAAAGAGGAGTTTTGTGGTTTGTGTTTATTTATGGCTTGGTTGTTAAGAAACCCCTATACTAATAATCCAATTTTAAAAATAGATCATTTGCATGTATGGACGTTTTGAAAAATATGTGACCATAAAAACAGGTCTAAAATGTTACAAAATATAAGGACAAGGTATCACTGTAAAATCAAATATATGGAATGTTCTAGAAAATCTAAATCAAACCTATTTATTTATTTATGGTCCTGGGGATCAAACTCAAATCTTTTTAAACCACCTGAATTAAAGATCTCTACAGTTTGGCTCTGTTTGCTTGATTACTTTTGTATACTTCTATCAGTTTCCATTTCACATTTTCATTCAGGGCTTTTCCCCTCCAGGACCTGGGGATTGAACCCAGGGCCTTCACACTGAGCTATCTCTTCAACAATTTTTTTTTTAAGTTTTAGAACAAAATTCTATCAAGTTTATATTTTATTTTATGTCTTCATTTTTTGACTAAGTTTTGTAGGTGAGACTTGAACTTGGAACCCTTCTGCCTCCACCTTCCAGAGGGCTGGGCATGCAGGCTGGGCCACCACCCTCACTTCTCCTCCATGTGTTTTTGTGTAGTCACAGACTCTGCCAGTATCTAGAGATACTGACAGGAACACATGATTGGAAAAGCAGTAGACCCTCAGTCACTCTGCCGGCATGCTCCTGCCTGCCCAAAGGCTCGGGTCCGTAGTGAGGGCTGGCAGCTCCTCCTGCCAAGCTTAACAGATAATTTTAGGTTTTCCAAATATGTTTATATTGCCTTGTTTGCCTAAAGAAAGCTTTCTGCATGTTTTTTTATAGTTTTGTTTTCCTTCCTGAGATGACAGAGGTCCAGTCCGCACACGGATCTCTGGGCTGTTGGCCTGCCTGCCTCCAGCTCTGGACACTGAGCTCACAGCTCGGCAGGCTCACAACCTCTGCCTTTCCAAGCAGGCCTACTGGGAACTGAGAAGGTTAGAGCGCCTGTCTGGCCACAGTGCTCGCTGGTTAGGACCGCTTCGCTCACGCTTCCTCAAAGGCAGGACTTGGGGCAGGCTGGGTGCTGTCCCAAGGCTCTGGTCCCCATGGTAAAAGCTCCCAACAGCCCCTAAAGGAGGCAAACTTGGCAGGGTCCCTAAAACTGCAAGCTCCTAAGCCTGGAATTCTGTTTGTGACCTGGAATTTCCAGTTAAATCCCCTAGAAGTCTGCTTGAAAAAGGCTGCTCACTATGCTGTGGACAGAAAGTTGTGCTTTTCTCCTGAAGCAGACAAGCAGCAATCCATGTCCATGAGGGGAGGGAAAGTGTCGCATCTTTCATTTCTGTTTGCCAGTGACAGTCATGGCCTTGCTGGAACTGCTATAGCATTGCCCTCTTCCTTGCAGATAACTCAAACCTGAGCAAGGACAGGACTTGGCCGGAGCCACCGCCCGTGTCTTAAATGGCAGCACTGCAGCAGTTCAGATGAAGTGAGCTCTGCACTTGGCGTGACCACAGTGCAGAGGGCACTCCCGTGGTTGAACCACTTTTCCTTTATATGTACAACAATGAATTTGTTTTGGGGACACGCTTAGCGTAATTACGAGTGTTGGCAGTCAGGGACAAGAGCTGCGCATTCTGTAGTGCGTGACGTGGGGTGGGGCACATGCCTGTGAGGTGCAGGTTCCCAAGGCCGTGCTGTGGGGTGACCCAGGAAAGCTTCTCTGGGAGGAGCCCTGTGTGGTACTCAGCTGGGTGGGGAAGAGCTCAGCCTGGTGCTGGGCTGGGCACCACTCTTTCTCTGCGGCACGCAAAATCCACTCCTACCTTCAGATCACCCACTTCATCCGTAGAGGCCACCAGAACCTACTTTGGGTTGGGTCTAACCTGGCTGCATTTTCCACAACAAAGGCCAAAAGCATCCATGCTGTGTTCAGTTAAGGAAGCAGCAATAGAACTGAGGCAGGCATCAGGGGACCAGGCCTGGCAGTCTCTCCAGGGCATAAAATTCAGGCTGCTTCAGGCAGTAATGCAAAAGGGGACCAGGGAAAGGCTGGAAAGCCCAGATATTTGGGAGAAACCAACAGACCAGAGCCCTGGGTGACAGTGCGTTGTGGAAGTGGGGAGCAGAACTGTGCCAAGGAGAAACAAAACCTGGACTTCTGGGAATTCCTGCATTTACAAGGGTCTGACAAAGCCCAGGAGCAGCAGCTGGGAGCTGACGCACCTGACATGGGCCTGGGGGACTAGGGGTGAGTTTATCTCATGTTCCAGGAATGAGCAATAACCCATTGAATGAGGCAAAAACCTCAGGTAGGGAAGCTTTGTTTCCTTTTGATAGTTCTGGGCAAGACAGAATGGAACATCCGGTGTCCAAACACAGCACCGTGTTTTATTCTCTCAAATCAACTGATTGTTCTAGAACCACCAAGCACATGTCCTTCTGTGGGGAGGGGCTCCTTCCAGACCCTTTCCTCACGCGACCCTGAGAGCCGCTGCACTACTTTCTTTTCCAGCCATTCCTCTTTTCCTCTTTTACTCTGAGAATGATTCATGTCAGAGACCGTATACTGACCACGATAGTGCTTCTGGAAATGGTGCAGTGCCCCAGTGGAGTTCCTGCTTCCACCAGCAACAGTGCTGAGGCCAAGCTGGACCAGCAGAGCTCCTAAGAAGTGGGTTTCTGCATTTTAAATTGCACGTGCAGGTAGAAGACAGAACTCAGAGAGGAGCCAGCAGCTCCGCAGTCCTCCTGGTCTCTCTCACCTTCTCCCCCAAAGCAGCGTGTGTTCCCCTTGGCAGAGGGCACCCTCAACTCTCCAGGCCCAGCCTCACTGTCCCCTATTTCTTCTCATCTTGTCAGTAGTTCCTGTTACATAGCTGATGGCAGCAAGGTGACAGTGTGGCTGTCCTGCCAAGACAGCACGTGTGTGGGACCTGCAGTGCCGCGCACCTTGCCCCACTCAGCGGTTTAGCAGAGACTCTTATCTCTATGTGTACCACATCCTCTTGGCAGGCGACTTGGGCTACATCACTGGCTGTGCTCCGTCACTTCTGCGGGGTGCATGCAGGGCAGACTCAAGTGTAGATGTAATGCGATGACTAAATTTGTTGTGACTTTTTCTGTTTGAGTCATGTGTCCTTAGTATTATTTTAACTTGGAAAATCCTGCTTTGCTTGGGCAGATGCTGTGGTCAACACGTACTTCATGACTTCAGTATGATTAATGATGCAGTTTTGCATTTCTAGGGAAAATGAGCAAGAGACAAAGAAGTTGTAATGGTGTACGATAGAGATGCTTTCAACATCTTGAACAGCTTCCTAAAAGTTCACTCCAGTGAGAGCCTATACGGCAGCTGGAGCTGCAGTAGCCCACAAGCTGGTGATGGGAGCAGTTCTCACTCCAAGCAGACACTGAAAGCTCCAGGATGCAACCTGGAGAGGGCCACACAGAGCCCACTGATGACAGGCACTGCCAGGGATGGAAAGCAAGAAGAGCATGTTGCCATGGCAATCGTACACACAATGCCAGTTTTCTGCTGGAAGGGAAAAATGAACATGAAAGATGATGTTTAAACTGAGCCTCTAAAAATTGGTAGGGACCGATGCCAGGCCTCAGGCCTCAGCCTCTTTGTTCCTACTAGCTTGCAGTTGTCTTTGCTTTGCTGAAGATGCAGAAGTGGATTCTGACCTGTGGGCCTGAACTCCATCCCCCTGTACAGTGGGCCCGTAGGATCTCTGTCCACCTCTGTCTTTATCTGGTGACATGGTGTCTTCGTGAGCGATCTCCCAGCTTCCTCCAGGGTCTTCTTTATATCCAGGACAGAAGGAGAAAAGAGCACGGTGCTCTGCTACACTAGCAGAGGCCCTGCAAAGCTGTCTTCCTGGGGTCCCCACTGAGCCCTTGAGGACCAGCAAGGGGTTTCTTTGAGGACAGTGGGCTGTGGAATGGGAAATGCTACTTGGGAAAGAACAATAAATGGATGCAAACTGACAATCAGAAGAAAAATCAGAAAGAAGGGCAGAGAGGGCGTAGTGTGAGAGAAAGCTCAAGACCAGAGTGTAGTGTACGCGAGTCTGCAATCAGGACCATGGATGTGGATGGGCACGTACCTCACAGTGCCTCATGCCTGGGTGGTGACTCTGGGGGTCTTTGAGGAGACCAGGAGGTGGGAAGGAGAGAGGAAGCCCCCAGGAGGATGCTTGGGGCTCTGCAAGCTGCACCCAACACCACGCTTCCTGAACCAAGGAGGTTGGGTTTTCAAGGCAGTCTTGCTCCTGAATTAGAAACAAAGCATTGTTTTCACTTGGTTGTGAACATCACTGTGTGTCTTAAAAATGGAAGGCCACAAAGATAGCAAAACTTCAAACAAACAAAGGCCAAACCCTGTGAGCTGCCCCTCTCATGGGGGAATGACCACTGCTGCTCCTGGAGCTGCGCAGTCCAGGCTCTGGAGGGGACGCTGTGGCTTCTGGGGGCATGGCCTGTCAGTCACCCCACTGCTTCTGTACACTGCATGGAGCCATTTGATAATGGCTGCTGTAGGTCTGTGGGCATTTTATGCTTATGTGTTACCATGCTCCATTTTTATCAAAAATGACAAGTCTTTAGTTTGTAACTATATGGCAATTTATTCTTTTTATTATTTATTTATTTGGTGCAAGGCCTCACTGCACATCTCGGACTGCTAGTGATCCTGTCTCCGCCTCTCCAGGGCTGGAGTTATAGGTGTGCACACCACACCTGGTTCCCAGGAAGGGCCTGGGGTTCCAGAGGATTGCAGCATGTAACACCGGGTCCTTGCTCTTGCAAAGAAGGTGCTTGGACCACTGAGCTATCTCCCTAACCTTTCCTTAAAACAACTTGTTAAAAGCATATTTGTCATATGAAATTTTTAAGCTTACCATACAAATGTTGATCCATCTTTTGCCTAACAGATCCCAAATGTCCTCTATAAGCCATGAGGCCAATCATCTTCTAATGATTTTTATGTTGAAAATTGCAGTGGGGTTTGGAAGCTGGGCTTCTCAAGCACAGGCCTCACCCTCCTTTCCTCCAAGTGGCAGCTCAGTTTTCCTAGGAAGCCTCACCAAGCTGGCCTCTGGAATCCACTGCTTACCTGCTGCTTTAATTGCTCAGCGATTAAAGAGCGTACAATCAGGTGCAGGGGCCGGGGTTTGATCCCCAGGCCTGCCATGCTGGCCCTGAACCTGGGACGCACTTAGACGGCAATTGAGACAGGTGTGGCAGTGCACACCTGTAATCTAGCACTTGGGATGCTACAAATAGGAGAAGCACTATAAGTCCAATCTAGGAGTGAGACCCTGAACACCCTGTAGGCCCTTCCCTAAAATACAAAAAATAAATAAATAGATAAATGCACTCTTATCAGAGGGAAATGTCCCCGGGCAGTCTGCCACCCCTTCCATGTTGTTTATCTGTCTGCCTGCTTACTGGTGCCAGGACTCTACTCCATAAGATATGCAAGTATCTTAAAAATAAATTGTCCTTTACTTTTTCCATTTTCCAAAAATGTCCTTTATTCTTGTAGGCCCTTATTTTCCTAGTTTTACTTTTTTAAAACTTAGTCTTGTAAAACTTGAGTAAAAGCCTGTTACTATGATTGAGTTAGAGATACAGCAGCATATTGCTTCTACTCCCAAGGGAAACACAGGTCTGAAAGACAGAGAATTGACTCAAAGTCAAAGAATTTAAAGTTGTCAGGATCAAGAATGGATCTTAGATCCACCTTCCTCAATACCACAAGCAGCAGGGCGTTACGGAGGGAACACAGCTGTGATCACAGCACGCTGGGAGCCTGAGGTGGGAGGACTAGACGTCTGAGTCCAAGCTGGACAACTTAATGATTTATCAAGAACTTTTCTAATAAAATGAAGAACAGGGCTGGGACACGCCCAAAACCGGCATTGTGGGTCCAACTCGTGTCATCACAAAGTAAACAGAACAAAACAGAGAAGACCAGAGCAGCACACAGATGGGCTTGCCGGTGCATGCCTACAGCCCCTGTGTGTGCAGCCTCCTGGGTTTGGCCTAAGGAGCAGCTTTCTCCCCAGACTCTGGGGACAGGAGAGTCTCCACGCAGGCCATGCTGGAGCCAGGAGAGGAAAGGCGGCTCCTGGCTGCCGTCAGCTTCTTCTTGGCATGCTGGGGCATGGAGAACTTCTCCTTTTGCTCCCAAAGCCATTTCATTTTTTATTGCTATTTACTTGTTTTTTGCAGTGCCAGCGATTAAACTCAAGACCTGTGCTTGCCAGGCAGGTGCTCATGGAGCAGAAATATCTCTTCAGTCTTCGCTATCAAGCTGTGGGCTGCTTTCTTGGAGTTCAAGTCCTAGACAGAGCATGTGACAGGGATAGAAAGTACTCTTCATACTAGAGGGAAAGCGTGTCCATGTTCTTTTCTTCCACAAACAACATGGTGGTGTCCGGAAATCTTTTCACCACCTCACACCAGCTCTGCTTGTACACCTCCTGTAAATAGCAGGTGTTTGACTGCTCACACAGTAGCACTGTGCTCCTTTGGGGAACTGGCACCTACAAGGGCCTGGTGATTCACCATGGTGCCCAGGGGGCTTCCGTAGGCAGCAGGGGGCACTTGCCACCACGAGTTCCCTCTTGTGTTTGAGCCTTAGGTCAGACTGTGAAAACTGCTTTTACACAGTAGTGTGAGTTTCTCATTTTCTAGCTTGAAAGTGTTGTCTGCATCTTGCTACACAGCAAATATTGAGAGCAACCATGCTTTCTGGTTATTGCTAGAAAACTATGTCCATGTACAAAAATTATGTCTAAGCAAAGCTTCACTGGCATTTTAATCATGCTGATTCTCTCCTGAAAACTAGAGCCAGATTATCTTCTTCCTTCCTCCCTCCCCCTTCCCTACCCCCTCCCTCCTTCCCTCTCTCTTTCCCTCCCTCTCTCTTTCCCTCCCTCCTTCTTTCCCTCCTTCCTTCCTTCCTTCCTTCCTTCCTTCCCTCCCTCCTTTTTTTGTATCAGGCCTTGACTGCTGTTTACACATAACAGATGAATTAGAATTTATTAATTGTCTAAATACATATACAAATGTCAATATTTTCCCAAAGCACTTGTAGTTTACAAATACAAAAGACGAAGAATATCATCACGATTTAGTGATTTCTCACTTTTAAGTCATCAGTGCTTTTCAAACAGTGTTGCCACTAGAAGGTGAAAACTCAGACTGCTCTAATCGTACTGCACTATTTATGGTCTGTCTATCTCCCAAGAAATTCATAGCATCCTCTGGACCCAATCTCATTAAATCCCATACTATCCCTCTGAGGTCGGTGATGAACCATGGCTAAATTATAAATGAAAAGCTGTTAGTTTCGTAATAGAGTACTTCATGCCCGGAGTCTCAGAGGGCAGAGAGGCGTGGAGGCAATGAGCACAGCTCAGTCATCACAGGGCAGGGTGGCTGCAGTGTAAGACCAGGGCTGGGGAGAAGAGGAAAAATGGCCACCATTTAGCCTGAAGCCCCGGACAAGTACAAACGTGCAGCATGGGCACCGTGGCTCTGTTCCAAAGGGAGAGAAACCACCGAGGAGCCCTGGCTATCTAAGTGCAGACAGGCAAGAAGTCAGCGCATGACTGACCACACCACACCGTAACGATCAAGAGCAGGGCCCCGAGGAGAGACGGTGCCTGCATTTGGAGCAATGCAGGGGCAGAGGCAGCCCCTCTGCAGGACCTGGACGGGGCTCCCCGCCCTTTGGATGTATCAGTCCATAGCTGAAATGGGATGACAGCTCAGGAGAGAATTCTGAATTATGCACACAGCCCCACACCCACCCGCTTTCCTGTTAAGTACGCGAAGCAGCGTATCTCTTACTATTTTCTCTGATGGTCCATCTAGCCGTGTGTCATGTTCACCTTCCTCTGACAACTTTAAAGGGGGATTTCAAAATAAACTGGAAACTACTTGAACTGCATGCTTAATTTATCAGTTAACTGCTTGACTGTCCATTTCTACTTAAAAATAACTCTGGTTACAATATCCCCATGCATTGTTCATACATTAAAATTTTTAATAAAGTAGGTACAATAGCATAAGATCTAGAGATAAAGGTGTCATAAGAAAACATTGCTCACTTTTTGTCATCACAGACTCTAAAGAAATATTTTCATCTCTAGAGGGGATCACTTGAGAGATTCACATTCTTTCCAATGGATTTGTAGCATTTTGACTAGGTGACATGATTTTGCTCACAGAATCCTAGTGCTTTAAGGTTAAGAATCTTATCGCTTATCTCCGTAGAAATTATATAAATTATCTTCACCTCTAATGAAGGATGCTTAGTTTTGTTCATAGACATGCGGAAGAGTGAACATTAAAGTCAGCTTGGCTGACCAGGAATAGGGTTGCATCTCCCGTGCCCCAGGGCTCGGCCCTCAGCACGAGTGGCGAACCTTGGACTCCATCTCATTTAAGGCTCCCATGGGCAGCAAGGCAAGCGTGGCGTCACCTAGTGCATGAAATCAGTGAATATGCGGAGGACCTGTCTCACTTTAGGTAATGGCAAAGCAGCACTGGGGCAGGACTTCTGTCCCTTCTGACTTTGATTTAAAGACTGGAATTCCACTGGCAAGGGACATTCTACCAAAAAGAAGTAAACATTTTAAGGTGTTGACAAGACCGCATCCCACGCTGAGATTCTGTAGGTCGGCTGAGCATGTATCTTGAGCACTAATCAGTGCTTTTAGGAGCAGTGGGGAGGCTCTCAAAATTTCATGTTCAATTTACACTCAAATAAAAACATCTTTCATGGTAATTAAATATCACATTAAATGCAATTAAGTTACATGTTTCTGTGATAGAAGAAACTGCATTTATTGAGCAGGATAAATGGAGAACAAATAAGACTAAAACGATATTAAAAATGAAAAAATATACATACAATTGCCTATTTACTAAACTTAGTAATATATTCTTATTGTTTTTGCTTTGTTTTGTCTTTTACTTCTGTACTGGGAATCACATTCAGGACCTTGTGCTTGCCAGGCAGGTGTTTGCGCTGCTAAACTATACCCCTGACCCCATTTATTTTCAATAAATATATTAAAGGAAATTTATGAAACATAGACACAAAAGGGTGAAGTACAACCTAAGTCAATTTTGAAATTAATGTAGGAGCTCAAGGTACTTCTACAGGTAGCAGTGGAGCATACAAACGTAAGTCACCCTTTAACTTACAGGGCAGGGAGGATAGCTTTGCGGTGGAATCCACAGTCCATGAAATATTAAATACCTTTTTAAAAGGACCCACAGATTTGTTTTGGAGTCTGATTGTAGTCAAAGTTAGCCTGGGAACCTGACAGGTACAATGCTGAAAATGTCCGCATTATAAACAAAACAAAGCACTGGAGCTCAAGTGAAAGCGCCGCTGCTGTGGCAACACCGAAGCTGTGCAGTGTGCAGTGGCTTTAGAAACGCTCTCGACGGTCATGGCACGGACACACTGGTCAATCTTACTGGCTGCTGGGGGAAAAGTGAGCCGGGAGAACAAACGACAGCCAGATGACTGCAGTTGCATAACTGATGCTTTACAAACCCCAGGGAGTTCCAAGTGACATTTATTGTCCTGTTACAGAAGTCATCACATGTCTATCATGTGCCCATGTGTGAGCAGCATGCCATCCTGTGGCAGGTGTGAAATCGGTCTACTTGGTGTTCCCTTTTCCAGTTAATGTTCCACTTTTTCTAGAGTAATCAGCAGGAGAAACCAAATAACTGGCCTGGAGTTCAGGGGGGCAAAGATACCTGAGTAGAGGAACCACATATTTAGCATGCCTTTGGAAAAGTACTGTTACACCTATCGGAAAGCATGGCCAAGGCAGGGGAAAGAAGGTTGAATGTGGAAAGTCTTCAGGCTGGATTAAAAGAACAGGGGTGATGGGTATTGCTCAGCTCCATCAACTGTAGCAGACAGAGCCATGCTCCTGGCTTTGTCTTTGCAACAAGTGTGTGCAAAACCACTGTGGAGCAAGAAGGGGAATTCTTTCCTGAGAACGGGAGGAAAGAAGGTCAGGGACCACTGGGGGCGGTGATGGGTGATGCAAATTCCACGGGGAAAAAAGGCCTCTGAGTGTGGAAGCTTTTCCTCTGAGCCAATGGGAAGAGACAATGGAGAGCTTTATTTAGAAGGAAAATCTGACCGGCTGTATTAGCTACTGTGTCCAAAATGTCCAGACAAAATGATAAGCTGAGGTGGCTTCAGAGTTGGTGCGTGGGCCCAGAGTGACACGACAGGCCCTGGCAGGGTCTCAGAGGCAGTGAGCAGTGTCTGGCTGGTATGCCTGCCTGAACACTGGGAGTCATAGAGGAGGTGGCAGGGCTGACATGCGAGAGAGGGCAGAGGAGGGACACAGTTCCCAAGACTTGCCTGAAAACAGGAAGGATGGAATTCTTAGTGAAATGGAGACGGCTCTCTGGGTGGAAGGCAGGTGTGCTGGAGAACGTAGGGGGGACTTTTGCATGACAGTAAAGATGGGCAGTGCCAGGTGGACATTCCTAGTGGGCTCAGACTTCAGTGGAGGCTTTCCACACTAGAGGAGTCCACTTGGGATTACCTCAGAAGTATGATAGCTGAAGCCGGGGGGGTGGCAGGCCCAAGATGAGGGACCAGGAGAGAAGAGGTCGAGAGGAGATCTGTGCCTGAAGTAGGAAGCTTAGGGGCCGAGGTGAACGCCTGAGGAGAGAAACAGAGAAGCCAAGGTAGTAGTAGGAGAGAAAGGACCTGTGATAGCCAAGAGGCCTCATGGAGGAAGCCCACAAAGGGAGGGCCTGATGAGCAAAGATCACTGAGAAGCCATGACACCAAGGGACCACGTGCAGCTTTCGAGCATGCTCTTATCAAGAACGAGTTTTGTGAAAATGGGAGGCAGAGGCTGGTGCTGGTGGCTCTTGAGGTCTACAGACTTTTGAAACCGAAATGAGATTTTAGAGTTTCTCTAATAAAGCATCGCATTGTTTTTTAAGTGTCTGAAATGGTTCTCTCTCTCTCTCTCTCTGTCTGTCTCTCTCTCTTTCTTATATTTAGTACAGGGTCTACAGGCTCTACAGGGTCTCACTACACAGATCAGACTCACAGTGATCCTCCTGTTTTCAGCCTCCTAAATGCTGGGATTACAAGCATGCGCCACCATGCCCGATCTCATCTGCTGTCTGTTCGCCCAGGGGGCAAGACCAGCATGGCAGCCAGGGACTGAACCCAGGTTCCTGCATCTGCCTAGGCAGGAGCTTTAATCCACTGAGCTATCTTGGATCATGATATATTTGTTATGCAAGTAAGACTGAACTTAAATATATTTGTGGTTTAGCTATGATATAAGGTATGAAATTCTATATTAATGAACTAAATAAAACAAATACCTATTAATCTTCACCTTAGAGATTTTGACTTTGAAGATCCTTAACAAGGCACTGTTGAGTTTTTTTTGTGCTCAACTATGAAAAGGATAATTATAATTCATTCTTATCTCTGATACAGTTGGAAATTCTTCAAGAATGAAATATTACAGTATGTTGTATTTGTGAAATCTATTTATCAAGAGACTCTCAGAGGTTACCTATATCAGCAATGAGATTTTTCAGTGAAAAAGAATGGTTTCAAATGAATATTTAAGATCATAATAAGGGAAAGATAAATAGATATTTTAAAGCTTAGATGGATTTATTCATTTAATTTGTGTAAGATTCATTTTAAAATGAAATGTGTGCAAATATTTAGAAATGTCAAATTAGACTAAAATTTCCAATTAGTTAAAAAGTTATTTCAATTTCATTTTCAAGATACACAAAGTAAACTCTGCTAAGACAGAATAGTCCCAGTCTTCTTGATCTAAATTTGCCTTCAATTATGTACATGTTCTTTAAGGCTTTGAAAAATGAGAGAATCTTTTTACAACTAATAATAGTATCATTAACACTTAATTAGAACGTGTACTAAAATGCAATTTTCTTTTTTCTATTTCTGATATATTTCTAATTTGTTAAATGTTCAACATGTTAGGTAGACTCTTTTAAGTTTTAGAACATAATGAAAAAGAGAGTTACAAACCATTGACTCTAATTTTATATTATTTTTAACAGCCATACTGCTTGAAATCTGCATAAACACACTGGTAAGGAATGACACTTCCTAGTAAATACAATCCCAACTTTATGAAAATTTGCTTTCTGAGCTTTCCTTTGATGTATGGGAGAATGATGGGTAATCAGATTTAATTTTCCCTGGGAGAGGAAATCCCACCCGAGCTCTCCACGTGTGCTGCTGAGGCCTTCTGGGTGAACCAGGGGCTTCAGCAGAGGGCACACTTGCTAGTTCTCCCTTTTGCCTCCCTCCACGCACACCCAGCAAGGAAAGAGCTATTCAGTGGTGGTTGAGGGTGGAGCCAGGAGGCCACCTGTGTGCTTTTCAGAGGAGCCCGTGCTCTCTAGACCTTGGGGAACCTGTTTTCAACCCAGACAGGACTGTAGTGATGAGATCAGAGGACACCAGCCGAATCAGAGGAGTGGCTGTGAGGGTGGGTGCGAAAATGTGCGTCAGAAGGTTTCCAGGGGCTACACACACCAGTTTTCAGAAAAGACAGACCTTTTCTTTTGCTATAAACACCCACCATTCATGCGTCTTCTGTACTGTGCACCTACTGAGGACTCGTGGAGTCAGCGCCTCCTGGACCAGGAGTGAATGTGAATAACGTCTTCGTAGGACTGGTGCAAGACTGCAGCCACGTGTGTCGGACCCAGCACGGAGGTCCACTTCCCGCCGCGTGACAAAATACCAGCAGATAGCAGCTTATGGGGCGAATGCGGAGTCTGACTCATGGTTTCTGCCCATGGTTGGTTCTTGCCATTGCTTTCAGATCCGTGGCAAGGCAGAAGCACCACGGTGGACAGGCTTGGCGGAGGGAGTCTGATGACTTCGTGGCCGCCGGGAAGCAGAAAGGAAAAGGAGGTGCCAGGCTCCTGTTTTGCCCCGTGAGGCCCAGACCCAGTGACCCAGTTCCGCTAAGTGGTCTGCACATCAGTCCGCTTGGCTCTGACGTCACCAGGGGCTGGTCCATTCCTGAGCTCAGTGCCCTCACAGCCTAACAACCTCATTAGATCCCATCTGTGAACACTGATTTATTATGGACCAGTCCATCACCACATGAGTCCATGGGGGAGGGGGCACTACATAAAAGTGAAAACGTGGGAATTATAAAACTGCTGATTGGGTTTGAGAGTGGACAAATTTAGAGACATTTACGTATATTTCTTGTTTGTCTTCTCATTGTCTTTTTTTTTTTCTTGGTAAAGCTGTAATGCGTTTAAGTATCAGGCTTAAAATACATACAAAATTAGTGTTGCTGAGTCTATTTATTCTCTGACATCTCTTATTAGCTAGGCATAATTACCTCAATGTGAATTGGGCTGGGGAACCCATGATTTTCTCAGCGATGATGGATGACAGGATGTTATCTCAAACTGTGAGAGGGGAGGCAATTCAGCTTTCACAGAACATTTATGTAATGCTAATTGAATTAATCCTTGGGTTATGTGGCATGCCTTGTTTAAGGCAGTCTATGCTTGTGCCTTCATTTGTTTGGGAGTTTTCCTCCCCGGCCTCTCATCTTCAGTTAGCTATTCTCCTGGTCCAACTGGTCCCTTGCGAAACTCAGGACCACCAATTTTGCTGCTGTTATAGAACACTGCGAAGCACTGTCCTCTTTATGTTCTTATGTGTGTCGTAAGTATGAGACGTGAATGTGGAAACAAGCTAGTATCATCTCCCGTGCTCACAAAAGTACATACTTCACAGATAGAATTAGAAATAGCAGTGCGGCTGGGCTAATTTGCCCTGGTAACATCCGCCGCTAACAATGCTCAGGGCTTCAGCCCATGCTAAGATTTGGAGGAGAGAAAAAGTATGCCCAGAATTTGTAGGTGAGTCGGATCCTGGCACTCAAATCTCTACGGAGTCACATGTATTTATGACAGAATATGCAACTGAGAATTCATCCAGAACTGCTTCATTTATTAAACTGAAAATATGTAATTATTTACTTAGTATTTTATAACACAATATTTTAGGTACTTCATAAAGTAAAAAAAAAAAAAAAAAAAAAAACACCCTAATTGCTATAGAATTCTTTATTACTTTAGGAGATATGGATGGCCAATTTCACTCCAATACATGTTAGACACTTAGATATTCCACTTTGTCTTAGCAACAAAGATGAGGAATGATAGAGCATTACGTATTTCAAACACAGATACCATCTAAATGCTGCAGGAAAAGAGAGAAGGTGAGTCTCCAGTATTAAGGGAAATATTTATATAGCTAAAAAAAAAAGGGGATGGTATTTTTAGACATCAATTCATGGATGTTTTTCTTTTATGCCAACAATGTAGAAGGAACTCCACTAAGTACCAAAAGCAAAAACAAAATACCTTTATCAGTAAAGCATCAGCAATCTGATAAAAAAAAAGAAAAGCCTGCTGCAATGAACTACAAGTGGACATAGGCTCAAAATATAAACAGAGCTGCATGTGGCCAAAGGGACAGTGGGCTGTTCTGTGCCAAGAGATGTTTCATCTTCCCAGACAGGGGTGATACTAAATTATTTAAAAATGAATGTGAGTGAGCTAGGATGAAACACATTCATGCATGTGTGCATGTGCTGGCTAATTAGAGAAGATACTGGAAACAAAACACACGACAAGAAAGTACACAGAAGAATGGAGAAATATTGGTGCCTGTAGGCAACTAGGAGCAGTTCTGCTTCTAGAGTCATGAAGCTTGTTGAAGCTGATGGTCAACAGAAGTGGGAGAGATGGTCAGTGAAAGGATGCTGAAAACCCGCTTGCAGTGGGACCTAGGACGTAAGCAACCTGAATAGCAAAGAAGGTGCTCATTCTTCTGTTGTAGAAATACCACCCCAGTGGTGTCAAGGGACAGGAAACGGGATAGAGGAGTGATTTTCAGAAGGGCGCTGTTGTGCCACTGCTGTCAGAAACAGGCAGAGTAGGTCAAGGGTAGGAGAGCTTTTCAGGGACTGCAGATCGATGTTGCCAGAGAAGGGGAGCCTGAGTCTGGAGCAACATGAAGCTATTTGAATTTGAGGTCTTCTGTTTACAGAAATAGAACAACTTCAAGTGAAGGCTAGAAACAGCTCTTGAATATAGCACTAGGCTTCTGAAAGAGGATAAGGACTTACCGCGACCAATGCCTTCAGCTTATAAGCAAAGGTATTAATCAATCCACTTCTCTTGTACAGTGTAAGTAGGTGCAAAGGACAGCATGCCCAGGAGAAGTAACAGGAAAATAACTGAAAAGAAGACAGGTGGAAACAAACACCACTGAAGCATGTGCTTCGAGGAGGAGACAAAATAGACACACCTTCTGGTCAACAAACAGAGTTTGTCACCAAAACCATCACTACATTAAGGAATGTCAAACCCATGACATTTCTGCAGGTCCAGAGTGGCAGGTGGAACAGAGAGCCAGGAAACTGGAAAATAAGTGAGAAATACAGAGTTATGTGTGGCGCTGAGGTTGGAGCTAAATTGGCAAATGGCGAGGCTTTGAAGCATGTTATTTTACAAAAGCAAAAGTCAGTTGCTATGGTCTGGTGGGAGGAGGGGCAGAAATAGACAGCTCTCCTGTGGAAGGGCCTGCATCTTCTGGGGAATGTGGCTCACAGACCAGCACTGCAGTGATAGCCGCCTGTGAAGACTGCTAACTACTTTGTACCTGCAGCATTGGACCCAGAACCAATAAAGTGTGACTGTCTTCCCCAGCGCCTATCGAAGCTTCCTTTCTCCACTCTGATTGCTGACCAGTGCCCTCACTCCTACGTGTGCGCAGGTGCACAGTCACGCAGGTGCAGAATGCCCACCCACCTCACGTCCACCCAATGTCCTGCCCTCTACCAGCTCCTCTCTGCTCAGGCTGTCAGGCACGACCAAGGAGCAGAAATGAGTGCTTCAGTTTCAGAACAATGTACTTTATCTGTAGGATTTCACAGTACATGGCTAAGTGAGCTCAGTACACATGTCTGGGGCTCAGGACAAAATCTGAGGGCCACGTCAAAAGACATTTCTAGCTAGTGCCCAACTCCGAAACTTGCATGGCGTCTCAGCGGTTCACGTATGTAATAGTGGCCTTGCTTTTTCTTTTAATAGAGACAAAAACAATGGACTTAATTTTCTGCAAACTGCCTAGTTAGTATTATTTTAAGCTCACTTTTATCTTAAACAATTAAAAGCACCCGTTAAAGTTCAATGATAAAATTAAGCACGAGTTTTGACATTTGTATGGACACAAAATGGGGGCCAGCTATGTCTTCTATTTTTTTTCTCCTCTG
Source organism: Ctenomys sociabilis (assembly GCA_004027165.1). Classification (NCBI taxonomy): domain Eukaryota; kingdom Metazoa; phylum Chordata; class Mammalia; order Rodentia; family Ctenomyidae; genus Ctenomys; species Ctenomys sociabilis. The sequence continues at coordinate 58,731 of PVKA01002928.1, read as the reverse complement.
CATTTTTCTTTTCTCCTTTTTCATCTTTGGAAATACAGTATAACGATCAATGCAAGATGCCACTTTATTTTCAACTGCCTGGATATTACAATACATTTTCCTGCTGGTCCATTTGTACAATTGCTTTGAAGCCCGCACTTCAACATTGTTCACTGTGTATTTAGTTTGTCGGCAGCATTTTAATTGCTCAGTAGTTCCTCAGTTCCAGGCAGGTGCAGGCCCTTGTGTAGCAGCTATGAGGGGAACAGTGAAGACCTTGCGTGGAGTTCATTTTGAAGAACTCAGGTTGCAACTGAGCAGGAAAAAGCAATATTCTATTCAATGTACATTGCCTTATTCGTGGTTCTTTCTTTGTTTATTATTTTATTTGTGGCTCTGTATTTTGTGTGTGTGTGTGTGTTCCATTTAAACTGGTTCCACAAATAAGCCCTATTGTTATATAAGAGCACAATATGGGGGAGGTGTTTTGGAGGAATGATCAACACGGATTTGTTAATCTCTGCCTACCCAATGTGACACACAATAAGACATCAACACGGGAAGCCCCTGCCGCAGGGAGCCTCTCCATGTGGAGCGGGCGTGAGGCGCCCGAGGCCTGGGGCCAGTGCTGGCCCTGCACTGGTTGTGCTCATTTCACCAGTAGTGCATAGTTGTTCTGTGATGCTGACTGTTGCAACCAATGTACACAGAGGCTGGGAGTTGCTTCAGCCTTCCGCTGAGGTCTTCTGCTGTCCTGGAGACACGGCCATTTCACCCTCACACAGCTGGTGGCCCCGCTGCATAGACAGAAGGGTTTTTATACGTTTCGTGCATTTCATCTTGAACTAAAGGGCTAGCAGAGCTGCTCTCCAAGTGGCCCACAGAAGGGGGCATTTTTAAGAGGCTCAATGGATTCTTCTTTCCTAATTTCTTTTACAAAGAAATTGGGATCTCCGAGTAGCTCTCCCTTGTAAATAGAATTTGCTCCTTGCTCCCTGTGTGGTCCCTGCTGGCCCCCAGCAGTGGTGCCCACTGCTTGCCATACTAGGAATCACACGTCTATACGGCCTTAGCTGGGCAAACATGTGTCCACCAAGGGTGACCTGTAAGGCCCTCAGAAGAAGGAATCCCCTGAGCCCTGCCTGTTGCTGGGGCCTGAGGCCTTCCTCGCCTCTTGTGGATGAGTGAGAGTCCACCTATGCTGGCCGCAGGCCGCCGCAGAACCTGAGGGCAAGGAGAAGCCTCCCCATTTCCTCATGTGACCACAGGGAGGAGTTGGGTGAGCAGCATTTAATCTGTGAGTGCTGGGTTTCCCATGCTGGGACTTTTCTTATTGTTTCCCCCTTAAGGTTGTTGTGGGATGGCAGATGGGAACGTGATGTCCATGAAGAGGCCTCAGAGAGGCAAGGAAGTGTGACTTTGAGAAGGCCCTCAGGGATGCTTCCAGCTGTGCAGCTCAGCCCATAGTTCTCAGTCCTGAAGGTCACTTCTCATGGATTCCTCTTCCTTGCCTGAGTGTGGCCTGAAGTGCAGAGAATGCCATATGCCTGGGGAAGGCCTACATGCAAAGAAGCAGACACTGGCCAGAACACAGAGCATGAGCACTTGACACATTCCACCATCAGTGCATGCTTTTGAATTTGAAGAAGAGATCAATCAGGTAGGCGGGAGAGGTTCACATCTTTAAACTCAGCAACCCAGACATGGAGGAAGGAGAACTCAAATTCCCAGCTCAGAACCAGCCGCTTGGCAGCTGAGCCAGCCCTGCTGTTGGAATAAAAAGTAGTGAGAAACGAGGATGTGGCTCATGGTAAAGGTGTGAGTTCAATCCCCTCCCCGGGGTTGGGGGAGTGGGGGTGAGGAGCAGGGAGAGGTAGCCTTATGCCAGGAACAGAAATGACTGCATTCTATTTATTCGCTAGGCGGCCATAGGTTTTAGAGTGAAAATAGGTACGAAGTGCTCCCAGCAACTTGTATTCTCTCACCCATCAGGAACCCTCAGTGACCTGGGTCCTGACTTGGTAATTCCCAATTAAATTTTATCTTAAAAACTAAATGAAAGAATGGGGGTGGGGTTGAATTAGTTACTGAAGTAACAAAGCAAACAAACAAACAAAAAAAATCACTGATCTCAGAACAAAAAGCGTTGCCCATTTAGTCTGCTTACTTATGGTAAACTAGAATAGATTATTTTTCTTGAAATGTCATATTCTTCCAAATGTTTAATAATGTCCAGTTTTGTTTATGGTTTTCCATGCCAGTCTCACAGAGGGTATTTGTCCTTAAAAAAAGAAATCCTATGGTGAATTGGGTTTTGTGAATCAAAAGCTCATTTCTGCAGCACAGCACCCCTAGCTTACCCCTTCTTTACACCAGCCCCAGTTCTCTCCCCCACAGCATCCTCTCCACTTGGGCTCCGTGTGGGGAGCAGGCGCACCCCTCTGGCCCTCTCACTGTGGGCTGTGGGCAGACTTGATGTCCCTTTACACTGTGCAGCGAGAAGTATGTGAGGCAACCCCAACAGGAAGAGATGGGTACTTCACTCATACAACTGAGGCACATTTGCTGACATTGATCTAAACTTCAATATTTCTTTATAGCAGAAAGAATATTTTATTACTTATATAGAAAGAACTGTCCTCATAAAGTAATGAATATTATTGCTTACGCATACCAATATGTATTCCCTTTAAAATATATTTACCAACTCCAATATATATTTGCCTCCAAATATTACATTGCTACCTGAAACCCACTCAGAAGTGTGGCAAAACTAGAAGACAGAGTAAGCCAGGGGGTTGAGATATCTATCTATCTATCTATCTATCTATCTATCTATCTATCTATCATCTATCATCTATCTATCTATCTATCTGCAATTTAAATTTAACTGATATGATCCAAGAGATACTGTGCAATCAAAATACTAATTTAGATAATCTTCCCTCTTTATATATATTCACACTGCACATTATATTTAAGTGGGCTCCATTTATTTAAAATTTCTGCAATTACTTGGATTTTCTAAATTATTTTGCTTCAGTTTTGATCACTGGTGTCAAGACATTCTGATGGAAGAATTTAATAAAATAAGTGCAAAAACAACACATCTCATTTAATGCTGATGCATGGTCCCGTTAGGCACACCCAGGCGGTAGGTCAGAAGCCCAGTGCTGCGGCTTCTGCAAGGCTTGCTCAAGTCACTGGCAATGCCTTGGTTTTCATTTTAACATTGTCCTCCACAGGGGCACGATATTTAACTCGTGCTTACAGAGGTCTCAGTGATTGACACCAATTTTTGTTCTTATTTTCACTTTACTTCATCTTTTCCTTCCCGGTGGCAGCATAGCTGTTGATAGAATTTGAGGTAGAGCTTGTTTTTCCACCACTTGACCCTCTTGTGTTGAAGAATATTTTAGGTGATGAGTTTGCCCTTATTTTTCCCAGCCTGTCCCTTTCTCCGGCTGCCCTCTGATCCTTGCAGGGTATCAGGCCTCTCCATTGTGCACACAATGAGCAGAAGAATGAGTGAGTGTGAAGTCGTGGGGGTGGCTGCTTGTGTTGAGGATAGAACTTGGCCATCAAATTGTCTGGTCTTCAGCAAGGCAGCAGCTGAAAATCAGAGACACTGCGCTTCTCAGACTCACACCATGGAATTCAGGAAGGCTGATTTTTGTTCCTTCTATTTCTTTCCTCCAGTGTGGCGAAGAGCACAGAGATTTATGTGGTTGGCCTTGGGCTCTCTTTAGGAAGAAAACTGCAAAATGCAACTGACAAAACCTTTAATTGAAAATGGTAAATTATTCCTATTTTTTATTTAGTCTGTGTGTTGTGCTTACTCCTGAAGGTGGTCAGAATGGCCAAGAGCACTGAGCTCAGGGTGGGAGCAGCCTGGAGCTGCATATGTGTCCACACCTCCTTTTCTGGGTGACAAGTGCCCCCTCCTCTTATGATTAAGAGGAGTTGACAAGCTCTCCTGGAGCTATTCTTCGTTAAAAAGGTCATTTTTAAGCAAGATTGAATTTCACCCAGCATTTTGTCTCCTACAAATTAAATGGAACAGTCAGTTTAAAGAAAAACGACAGGGCAAGAATCTCTCAATGTGAAAGCAGGAAATACAATGGAGATGCCATGAGCATACGATGATTTGAGATTTAGGGATTTAATAAATGTGTTTTAAACCAATGGGTATTTCTATAACAGACAGTTACTAAACTTAAATATTGTATTTGAATGTTCCAACTACTTGATCAACTCAGTTAAAAATTCTCTACATTTAATTCTTTTGACAGTAGCTATGGTATTTAAATACCACATGGGAGAAGGAAACCATTTGTGTTGCTTAACAACTTTTTGCATGGTCCAATGCTACTTTTTTTTTGAAGTTTCTAAAGCAACAAGAAAAATATGCAGTTTAGTGATTCTACTAAATAATTTTGTTGGGGTCTCAGATGTTACACTGGCCTTGGAAACAAACCCAAGGCAGCCTGTGAAGATACCAGCACAGTTTACTGCTTTCTGTCATTGTCTCAATGATCTTTTCAGTGACATCCACACAACCATAGCTGTCCTTTGTTTTTATAGCAACTTCACTCAGGCAAGTGAGGAGAAAGTCCTAACCCCCAGTGTGCATGCAACAGAGGCTAAGTGATGCCCAACAGTCACCTTTTCCTCTTCTGAAACATCTTGGCCGACGTCATGACAGAAAAACTGCCACCAACTCACTGGGTTCCCAGTAAAGTGGAGGTAGATTTCAGCCACTGCTCTGAGTTGTGGCCTGGATCCAAGCTTCTGGTTACTGGTGCTTCTCTGTTGGGAAGAGTGGGTCCACATGAGAGCAATTCCAGGAACAGAAGCTTCTACTGATAAGCCAAGGATGGGGCCTTCAACAGAACAGAGGCAGGCGGAGGAACGCAAGTGGCACCTGGAATGCTACAGGGGAAATACAGAAAGAGAAACAACCTCTTTGTAAACTTTGTGCTCCTTGTCCATAAGCATGTATTTTTGGTTTTTGGGTTTTTTTTTCCATAAAAGATCAAATTCCTTAATTTCCACTGACAGACAACTGGATAAAGAAAGTGTGTATCTATCATGGGATACTCTGGGTCTATAAAGATAGTAGATTTGAGATGTTCTCAGGCAAATGGATACACCTGGCAAGTGTCATGTTGAGTGAAATAAAAAGGTGAAGTGCTGTCCGGGTTTTCTAATTTGAGTAAGGTGAAATACAGAGAGTAACATAGGATGGGCAGAAGGGTCAGGGATGGAGCTCCTGCAATAGGAGGGGTTTCCACAGGCAAGGGATAAGGAGGGGAAGAGGGAATAAATAGAAAAAAGAGTACCACTCACAGGAGGCTAGCAGCGCAATGAACGCAAACACTGTTGCTTGCAACATGGGCTAGAGCTAATAATACCAGAAAGATGGAAAATGGGACAAGGGAATTGGAAGAGGAGGGAGGGAGGGGGAAGGGCTTGAGAAGAAACAGGCTGTGTGCTGTACAACATGTACTCCCCAAGGTGATTATAAACTGTGTTGGCTACAAGCATGCACTAGTTAAAATTTTAGAAAGGTAGATAAAGAGTAAAAGTAAATGGAGCAAACCTGGTCCCCCAAAGAAAATCCTGGCATGAGCTTAATGCACTCCTGGTGCTCGACTTCCCTTTTTTCTCTTTGTTTGTGGTACCTTCTCTGGGGCATTCCCTTATAGAGTACTTTAAGCTCAACAGGAACCTGTCTAGCACCCTACCCAGGCTCATGCTCAGTGCTGTTTGGTATAGCAAGAGGACCAGCAGCAACTGTTGGCAGACACTGGGTGATGCTAGTCAACAACATTCTCTTAGGTCATTACAGCTTGGGTCTTTGTGACATCAAAATGAGTTACACCTGGGTGAGTTCACCTAGCCCAGAAATGGTTTTATATCAAGTAATAATTGATGTCTTGTGGTACCAGGGAGGATGGGCTACTCTTGGTTCCTGAAATGTGCTTGTCTGTGTTGGCTGGGGCTGTGGATTCCCCTTTGGACATCCAGGTTGTCCCCTATGAACTACACATCTGTGACTGTTATTCTGCTATCCGCCATTGTCTGTATTTTGGGAGTGGCCATTTTCTCCTCCTTCCCAGGTTCACAGCAAGAGGGAAGTGCTTCTCTAGGATAGATCACCCTCATCCTTGTCAAGTTCAGAGGACTTAGTTGAGGAAATGCTGAGTTCTAAGCTTATGACTTTGAGGACTTGGAATTGGCATTGCAGGGAGTAAGGAGCTGAGACAAACTCCGGTAATTTTTTTTTAAAGATAGTGCAAATTAAAAATAAAAAATCACAATGATACAGATTTCCCCTTAACAAAATAATATGAATCTCACAGCATTTGTTGTAATAGTGTTGTCTTCAAACCAGTTACTCATATTATTAGATATATGCATGTAAAATTGGAAGAAGAAAAAAGAAAGGTATAATCAATTAAGAAGACAAAAAGGAGAAACAAGTGAAAAAAGGAGATGAAGCAAATTAAAGCACTGCCGCTTCCTTCCATTGGCCAGCAGAGATGCACAGGACAGTTGTCCAGCCATCCCGCCTACATACCTAGAGAAGTCTTTCCCCCACTCTCTTGCCTGTCCTTCTTCTCAACTCAGTAACTTTCCTGTTGAATAAATTCAGTGGTGGATTTGAACTCCCATCTGTGGGTGAGTAGCAGGACCCTTGGGGCCAGGTGTGCAGGTGGCTGTGGGACAATAATGGCTCTGGAGGCGCCCACTTGCTCACCGCAGGACTCTGTGACTCTGGAGCTTTATGGGAGGAGGGCTTTACAGGTAAATGTAAGTGCTTTTAAGGAAAACTAAATGTACGTCTTCAGTTTAAAGAAACAGCTATTTTTCTAATCAGTGCATGGAAATACTTAAGATCAAACATGCAAGGAACATTAGAAACAGCACAACCATTACAACTCAGTCTGGAGATGCCTCCAAAATCTAAAGATAGCAATTACATTTCACTTAGCTATGCCTCTCTTCGGTGTTTTCCTTCAAATTAAAGATAGCGCATTACTGTGATAGTCACACACCCATTTTGTAGCATCACGATTCTCAGCGACCATACTCTAGAAGCAGCCTAGAATACGCCCATCGGCGGGACTGAGCCCAGCGAACATCCTGTCTAGGCGCCGTGGAGGACTGTTCAGCCGCACAGAGGGCTAGCTGCAAACCACTTGTCAGAAAATGGATCTCGACCACAATGGTGAGTGAAGTAAGCCAGACGAGGAAGGTTACGTAATGTGTGCTTCCCCGTCCTCGAGAACCTGCATGGGAATTAAGTGAACTAGAGGGAGATGGTAGGAGATGGACAGTGTGGCTTTTTTATTTTTTGAAAAGAAGTTGGTCAGCAGAAGTGGAGGTGAAGGGAGATGTGGAGGAAGGAGGAAGGAAAGCACTGGAGAGATGATGAATTCCTCTACATTCCCCAGAACGACTGTATTGCCAGCACTTATTGATAAAAGAACACCTCAAGATGCATTGTGGAGGCCAGAGCCGCCAATAGAGCCGTGTGTCCCTTCTGCCATCGAGTCGTGGCAGCTCCAAGGGAGCCTTCCATCGCAGCCCCCCGCTCTCGCCCTGTGAGGAGGTGAACGCAGCGCCCCGCAAGGCTGCGCGAGTGAGTGCGGGCAGCTCCCAGGGCTGGAGTCCGGAGTGGCAGCGCGCTCTGCATCCCAGCGGAGAGTCTGTTCACATCCATAGCGCTGTGAATCTCCAGACGGCACCGGCCAGGCTCATGCGCGGGGCTTACAACCATGGCGTGTCTCCTGGCCGGGGAGCTCGCACTCCTCAGGATGGGAGTGGTCAAGCCTGATAGCAGCCATTCTCTGGCTCTCGCGGTGACTCGCAGGGCTCCTGGCCCTCGAGGTGTCAAGGTGCCCGCTGCTGCCTTTCTTGCGGCCCTCCTCCCCTCTCCCGGGGCCTCGTCGCCTTGCAGCGCACCTTCCCTCCGGGCTCGGTGACCACCAAGCGTTCACTGCCCCCGAGACTTATGTCAGAAGCTGGGCCTGTGCCATCCTGCCAGGCAACTGCAGTGCTGAGGAGCTCGTGCACCCGGGCTGCTGCAACTCCAGAGATGAGTGGAGCACTCTGCCGCGCCTGTGCCTTCCAGAGGGCACGGCCGCCCCCAGCGAGCCGTCTGTCTCCGGAGTCTGTTCAGTGCCTGGTCCGCTTCTCACTGTGGACCGTGTGCGCTACCCCAGTGCTTCATGTAGAGCGCTGCTCACTGCGGGGAGTCCCCCGCCCCATGTACAGAAGCAGATCGAGCTCCCAAAGGGGAAAGCACCGGTGGCCGTCTCAGATGCCCTTCAGACACGAGGACAGAATGGAGACGCGTGACTTGACATGTAGGTGTTGTGTAAGGAGAATGGTGCGCTGCGAGGTATCCCTGCCACGACCTTCTGGCCTTGCTTCCCTGTCATTGCTCTGGCCATGAAGGGGTGATACATGAGACAGGGACAGAGGTATGAAGGGAAGAGGGAAGGAGGGAGGGAAGGGGAGCGTTGAGAGGGCGAGCACTTGTGCCCAGGCACCAACTTACCGTAATGAAAGCGACCACTGCGAGTGCAAGCATGAGCTGATAAAAAATTATACATATAAAAAACGATGTGGAATGGAAAGAGCCCTGGGTGAAATGTCTAAATCCAAAGTAATGTGCTGTGAGACCCTGAGCATGTTTCCCCAGACCCTGTCCCTGCGTAAATAGGGAAAGATTTCTTTATTCAAAAATTTTATTCATTTGTTTATTCATTTGGCACAGGGTCTCACTACGCAGCTCCAATTCGGGCTCCTCCTGTCTCAGCCTCCACAATGCTGGGATTACAGGTGTGCGCCACTATGCCCCGTTTCCGTGTCCCATTCTGATACTGGCACCGCATGGGTGCTGGGGATAGATGCTCGGTCCTTGCGCTTGCCAGGCAGGCACTTAGACAGCCAAGCTGTCTCCCCAGCCCGGGAAACATTTCTTATTCCTCGTCTCTCATTTATTTTCAGACCTACAATACATTGATGAATTTCTTAGTTACCTTAGGTATCATCTTCCAAGAGTAACCCGAGTTGTGCGAGACTCAGACCTGCAACCACCAGAGGGCGCACGCTCGCAGGCCTGGCCCTGCCGTCCTGGCCACAGGGCCCGCTTTGCAGTCCTGGACGCCAGGGGCTTCCTTGCAGCCACCGCGACCTTTGGTGGCAGCTGCACTGGCTTCTTTTTACAAGGAAATCGAGACTAAATTATTGATGACAGCGTGGGACACACCGCCTCCAATGTTAGACGGAATGTGAATTTTTAAATACTGGCTTTGTGCAAATTTAATGTCTTTAAAACTGAGGATGCTTTGTGAAGTATTTTTTAAAAATCCATCATTCTTTTCAGTTCTACAATTTATTGGCCAGGCCACTTCCCAGCATCAGCAGGAGTTGACACGAGGCTGTCCTTTCAGATGACAGTTGTCCCTTAGGAGCTGGAGCCTGACCCGCGCCACCTTCTTCCATTTAGGGCCAGCCTTTTGCTACGTGCTGCAGGGCACAAAATACCAACTCCCCCAAAGCATCGAGCATCTGTGTGTACAAAACGACAAATGTACTGTAGGACCTCAGTCATGGTACAGCTTTGGCTTTTAATGCTATTTAACAGGATTATGGCATTTAAAAAAATAGTTTTTCAGGTTGAACTATAGTTGCTGCAATTGATTTTATTATGAAAAGTTTTATGTGCATAAAAAGAGAACCGAGGAAAGGTACCTGTAGAAAGCCTTGGGGAAACAAGCTGAACAGAAAACAAATTTATGTGCCACAGTGGACTGTAAATCAGGACTGGCCTGTCAGTGCACAGCAGACAAAATGTCTGGTGTGTTCACTCGATGATACAGCACTAAGAACCTCAACGGCACAGTCAGTGAGTTTGAGACAGCTGTCTTGTAAATTTGACTACTACCTGTCCCTTAAGGACAAGGTCAGTGGAAGCAAGATACAACTGTGTCGCTGCCCCCCCCCCCGTGCTCCAGGCTCCAGCTGTCAGCTTTGAGAAGCCAGATCCCTCTGTGGGGATCAGAGACCCCAGAACAGTGAAGAGTCCAGCCCCCCCATGGTGACTGAAAGGGCCACAGCAAAGTGACTTCATGCTCTAATCCACATTATATCACCTTTAACACTTGAGATTTGATATTAAAATGAAAACTCAAAGCCAGAATTTGGGAAAAAGAGTGTTTATATAAAATATACCAAGCAAAGCACACATTTAAAACTCAACACCAGGAAGACAAACAGTCTTACTAAAGCATGGGCAAAAGACCTGCGGAGTCCTTTCTAAAGCTGACTCTCAGATGGCAGGTACTCCTGGGATGAGGTGCTTCAAAATGCTTGCAGCATTGTCGGTCAGCAGTGAGATGCTAATTAAAGCACCACGGAGCCACCACACGGGTCCCAAAAAGGCTCAGCTCCAACACGGGTAGCGCAACATGCCGGCGAGGAGACAACAAGACAGCACCCTGCCCTGCTGGGATGTCACTGCGAGTGGCCCCATCACAGGGGGGTGGGAGGTGCTGGTTCCCAGAAGAGCAGAGGTGTTCTTATAGCACAGCCCAGAACAACTCGCCTGCACACTCGCAAAGTCAGGGGAAAACGCAAGCACAAGTCTGTGCACAAATGTGTACAGCCGACTGATTGAAAACCCTTGGAATGCCCTCCAAAAGCGAGTGGTAAATACGCGTGATACACCCCGAGCATCACTCAGCTGCCAAGCCTCAAAAAGAAGCAGACAGGCACTGCATAGATATTGTGGAGGGGAAGTTGGGATTGCAAGTGCAAGGCATTCTGGGGAAGGGAAAGTTACAGAGACAGTGAGGAGGTCCAGGGAGCCTTTGGTTTCAAGAGGGAAAGGGAAGTGGGGTGTCCAGGGACATTCAGCACCGTGAGACCATCCTACGGGGCACTGCACAGTGCACACGTCTTCGTATGCATTCAGCAATCCCCCAGACTGCGGCACGCCGATTGATCCCCGCTGTAAACTGCAATTTTAATGAACAGCGTTGTGTCCATATGGCGCCTCAGTGGTACCGAAAGCATGGACGCAAAATGAAGGTAGGAGAAGACGCGTGTATAGCCGCTCACACATGGGGCTCTGCTGGATGCACCTCCTCTACTGTTCCAGGAAAAGGAAACAACTCTGAAATGCAGTCTACCAATCTCTTAAAAACTGGATGCTACACTTTCATCACTAACAGAGAGTAGCTCAGCCATCCTCTACACCCGTCATCACTCTTGTTCTTTCTTTTGAGAAGGGGCCTCCTCGGGCCTGCGGGCATCGTGCGCTGTCCTGTGCTCACATCAGCTAAGCAGACACCTTCATCTGCTCCACAATCTTAAGTCTCCTTGCTATGTAACAGCATCCTCACCCTTCCTCGGAGGTAGAAGCACCTTTGGTGAGGAAGGCGTTGGCTGTGCCTGCTATGCTCATTAGAGAAATGCTTGCCAGATGGGCTAAAGTGGAGAGACAGTGCCAAGGGGTGGTTAGGTGTGGCCTAATTATAATTTCCCATGGGGCTTTATACTGCAGCCATCGCTTTGAAGAATCACTGGGCAGGGTCTCCACACACGACCTAGGGTTGCCCACACAGGGCTCTCCTCTCCTGTTACACACCAGCAGACACTTAACCAGAAAGTGTACTTGCCCACCCTGGTGGGGAAGTGCTCATGCAGCAGAGTCTGTTCTTATGAGGGAATAAGCAGCGGGGTCACGTGAGCAATTGCTGCTGCTCACCATAGGGGGCAGACAGCAGGGTAATTACAGGCTGATGCTTCTATGTAAGTTTCGGAAGCAGGAGGATATGTCTATGACAGAGTCCAGAGCCTCGGTGGGCCAAGGACCACCACCAGCTGCACTGTGTTCTCAGGGCCTTTCCCTCATCTCTCACCAGTGCACGCTTGCAGCCCCTGCTGTTTCCACCCCTGTGTGCAGCGGGGCCACTCATATAGCGTGGTTAATTCTTTCCTTATCCCCCTTCTTCCTGACTACTACCTATTATCATCTTTTGTTTTGCTCTTTATTTATGTTTTGGGCCTGTTAAGAGAAACTATACAACATTTAAGCTTGCATGTCTGGTTTATTTCACCTAGGTTAATGGTCACAAGGTGCATAAACTTAAACATTTAGAAAGAGAAACTCTTTAAAGATAAGATTTGGGTCCCTGAACCATCTTGTGGAGCCTTCTATAAATTACTGTCTAAGTAAATGACAGCACATACTCTGAGTTGCCTTTGTAAATCAGTTTGCTTCTGTCCTGAGAGGCCAGAATCAGCCAGAATCCATGAAGTCCTTAAGCAGAACTCATGAAGTTAAGCTCGTGTACAGGATGGGCGTCGGGTGTGTGGGATCGGAAGTGAAGCGGGCCTGGCTTCAAGTCTCGGCCCTGGCAGGTATTGATTTGTCCACATCGGACAGTGTTGCTGCTGCTGCGGCCTGTGTTAGTGCGGACTGAACTCAAGGTCTTGTCACTGAGCCACATCCCCAAGCCCCTCCTTCTGTTCTTGCGAAGTCACTCATTGTCCAGCCTGAGTCCCCAGGGCCTCAGTGCTGGGGTTAGCAGTGTGCAACTCTTAACCTCAGTATCTCTGTGTGTAAGCAGAGGGAACAATCCCAGGTCTGATTGCTACAGCGAACTGAGAAGTACTTGACATGCAGCTCTGAGCACCCTGAATGAAGCCATCACACAGCAGGGCACTTGCGGCCTTAGCGTTGCACCTGGGCTCCAGCACTGCGGAGCTCAGCAGGGTCCTTTCTTTCTCCAGCTGCTGGGTCTGGACCCTCCTTGGCCATGTCTCCTGGGAAGACACCCAGGAAGTGAGGAGTCAGAAGGCCACCAGGAGTGCGGAGGCCATAGAGGCTTTCCGTGTGAGGCCAGGTGTTCCTCTGGAACCTCGATCTACATTACCTCCTCTGTAGCTCAGATAACCTTCACTCGCTTAAAGTTGATAGTGTATGTTTTCATTGTAAAAGTCATTAGAAAGCAATAAAGAAACTCTCAAAGAAGGCAATAAAATTACTCACTCCCATGAAGTATCTCCCCTCTCCATTGACTCCTTTGGCCCCCAAATAACCATGCATAGATTCCACTTTCCTCCGCCTTCCATCTCTCCTACAAACCTCATTCAACTGCTGCCTTGCTCATGGAAAATCTCACTGTGATAAAAATTGTGGGCACCTTGTAACTCTTATTTAATGGCACTATGTTATCAAGGACAATCACTACCAATCCATAAACCATCTTCCTGAGGATGGGCAGAGCAGCCTGTGTCATGCAGCATGACGGCTTCTTACACACTGGTAGACAAGGGTATTTTTTTTATTTACCAGAAACTTAAGCTGCACCTCATGGTCTCTTTTGCTGGACATGCGGTAATGATTTACATAATGTTTCTCACATCAATGGCTATGTGGGGAGTATAGTTTGAGTCTTTGCCTTCCTCGTGGCAGTGGCCAGCATTGTGGCTCAGTTACCAGAACAATGGAGAATGCCACCTTAAGTGAAAATACATTCCATGGTGCACGGCAGTCATGGCCCACAGCCTCCTTCCTGTGCATCTAGAGCAGGGTATCTGGGGTCCAGCTGTGCAGAGCATGGCTCAGGGCTCAAGGGAAGCTGCCATTGTGTTGGGGGCACTGTGTCCTTGCAGCAGGCTCCTGAGGGATGCAGATTCTTGTCACAGGGACTGTACCTTGGAATCACCTGGAGAGAAGTAAAGCAGTGGCTGTGAATGCTGCGCCCAGAGTATTTGGGTGTCAGGGCGAGCCCTGAGGTTGGGCGTCAGGCTTGCCACCTTCACCAGGTAGCTCTGACATACAGAAGACCCTGAGAAGCACTGCTTCCAAAACCCCACCAGATGGCTAACCCAGCCCCAGACAAAGTCCAGCTAGTGGGACCTGTCTTCCTCCAACCTGCCAAAACCAGGGCGTGAGACCCATGTTTCCCCAGCATGGACCACAGCCAGATAAACCTAGCCCTGCTATTTTCCTTCACTTGAGCAATGGAAGCATGATGCCTGTGGGGACAGAGGAGTGAGACCAACCAGCACCAGAGGCTGCAGGAGCTGCAGCTGGCTGCTCCAGCTGGATATCCAGGGACCATAACTGCCTCAGTCTTTATGAAATCCTTGTGCCACTGAAATGTTCCCTTGGGGTCAGCTGGGGTTTTTTTTTTTCCTAGCTGCTATCAAATTGTTTTTGACTTAGACAATGACTGACCAGTTTAAGCCTCAGTGTTCGAAAGTCTCACTAATTTTTAAATTATAAATGACCCAGGTGTTCATTTCTTTTCATGGCAGTATTCTGTGACAGTAGCATCTTGGCTAACAAAAAATTAGAGCGCAAGCAGGGAGAAGACCACTGGGGCGAGAAGAAGCCAGCCTCCTCTTTCCTCTTGAGCCCAACTGTGATTGGGAGCAGTCCTTAGCTCTCCTGGAGTCTCACCAGAAAAACATAAAGTGCAGTTTTAAAAAAATATATGAGGCATAGGGAGGAATTTCTCAACCCCTTTAGTTCTCAGAGGACAAGGAAGCCCATGAACAGAAAATCTATTTTTTTTTTCAAAACTGGCCTTTTTAAATGTTTTTACAATTTAATAAATAGTTTTCTTGATGAACGTAGTCATGAGAGTTGTTCAGCAGTATTCAAGTGATGGCTTTCCTCATTGGTCTGTAGTGTTCAATAAGTGTAAGAAGTTACTGTATGAAACATCTGTCAAACTAGTGAGACTGCACTGACGCATCCCCATGTTCAGGATTGTTGGTCACCTGCGCATATTTACCCCACATAACCTTGCCTCGTGTGTCGCAAGGGCCAGCTTGCTCATGTTCACCTCAATCACTGTTCCTTTGCTGATAACACCCAAAGTTGTACACAGTGGCGATGAAGGATTCTTTTTCACACCAAGTATTGGCAGGCAAAAGGTGGCTTTCAGTTTAGGATGTGTTACATGGGCCTTCTTAAAATGCAAGCCCATTGGCCTAATGAATCTTTCATATTTAGGTGGTTTTATTGTAAAGCCATCTCCAACAAAGCAGACTTTAGTACCCATCCTCTTCCATGCCTTCTTTTTTCTCTTTCCAATTTGAATAACTTTTAATACTTCTGTTTCTCCTTGGGCACACACTTTGGGCAGAGGGACTTCCCATGTTCCTGCCTTTTCTTTTCGTTTCTGTTTAATCGTGTTGGAAAGTACTTTTGCAGGGGACTGTCCCTATCTGTCCAACAGGTAGACAGGTACTGCTCCTTGTGGAGTCTTTTCATCACTCTTTTGTTTAGTGTTTCTCTTTTCATGCATCTTGATAGTCTTCTTCATTTGTATTTTTTCTGCATGGCGCTGTTTATGGTACAGCTTAGCCTTCAGACCAATTATTTTTTTTTTGCCTTCTTTGAATGTCCATGAGCCTCTCGACTTCCTTTCTCTTTTTCTCATGGCAATCCAAATGTACTCATAGAGTTTATGATGTAATTCAATATATTCATTCTGTGGCATGGTGGCTGCAGAGCCACCATGGGCGGCCTCAGGTGTGCACAGGAAAGTCCTAACTTTGTGGTGGTCCCAGACACACCCAGAAAAATCTATTGATGCTGAAGTAACTGGAGACACTCAGAGAATTACAGTTGACATTTAGGAGATTTGGTGGTGTGGACAGATCTTTAGATACCAAAGCACTTTTTATGTCCTTAATTCCACGGTACATCATTTGCAGAGGTGGAGATGCTAGTACAGGTCCTACCTCTGTGGCGATCCCATCTGCTGCTGAGGACAAGAGCTTGGGATTTAAAATCCAGTTGTTTGTTTCAGATTGCTGCCCACTCCTCCCACATGACCCCAGACAAATAGTGCAGGCTCTGGGAGCTGTCAGTCTGTGTCTTTGAACAGGGGTTATAAAGGTGCTTGCCTCCCATAAATATTGAGAGGATTAAGCAACTTCAATTCAAGGGCTTGGGCTGGTAACCTGTTAAGTCATCAAGCAGTTTTAGTTTTTGATGTTCTTATTATTTTTTTTTTAATTTTTATTTTTATTTTATTTTTTTTGGCGGAACCAGGGATTGAACTCAGGTCCTTGGGCTTGCCAGGGAAGCACTTATTCCACTGAGCCATCTCCCTGGCCCCCTGATGTTCTTATTATTGTTTGGTCTCCAAATTGATGTTTTCCAGTTAAAATGCTGACTCTCTAGAGCCAACTCATGTCTTCTGTAGATACATCCACACCTGGCCTGGGGACCCAGCACAGGCCTGAAGGTCCAGATGGAGAATCTGAGTGCCATTGAATCTACATGACTTAGGGACTTTCATTATTATAGTTCTTTAGTTTTGTATTGAATAGCATCTCAAGAATCCCAAGTATATTTCTTTCATCAAGTTGTTATTCCTAGAATAGATAGTGCAAATAAAGTCTTTCAGAAAGAAAAAAACCTGTAGGATTCTTTCCACAAATGCCTGGTTCTTGTACACACATTCCTGTAAGAAGAGATGGGAGAGTCCACACCGCAAAGCCTGGTGTGTAGAGCACTGCTTCAGCTTCCTACTCCATAATCCCATATCGGCTAAAACAAATTGTGAAATGAACCTGATATCATACAAGTGCGGGAAACAACACTGGCTAGAATGCTTTCCATGTGCTGTCACTTGTACTATAAAACACTGTGTTAAAGTAAAATGGAACTCAGGAAGACAAATGGACAAGGGCACTGCATTTTAAATTAGGGTCTACAATTTCCTGCCTTGGCTTATTTTAAAAATGTATTCAGTTCAGGGTCTACAGGGTTTCACTATGTAGATCAGATCATAGCGATCCTCCTATTTTCAGCCTCCCAAACGTTGGGATTACAGGTATGAGCCACCACACCCGGTTTCAATCTCTGACTCAGTGCACCATGGGGGTGGGGCCAGTGCGGCATGCTGGAGATCAAACCCAGCTGCTGCACTCCACCTAAGCAGGCCCTTTAGTTTGCTGAGCTATCTGGCCAGCCCTTGTTGTGACTTTTTGATGCCAGATTTCTGTGCCCTGCTGGATCCACCCACTCTGCTCTCTGCTGCGCTTCAGGCTATGGTGCCGAGAATGAGTTGTCATTTTTATTTTCTTCGTTTAACTAATGCAGTTATGCCTAGTGGGCAAGACAGAATTGGTTGGTAACCTTCCACACTGTGTAAACCTTTTTCTTTTTCCTTCTTGGCAGAAGGGTATCCTCATTATAATTGCAAAAGATCTCATTTTCTCTTCCCAGAAATACAATGCCAGCAATAAAAAAAGGCAAGATAAATTATAAATATTTAAAATACTCAAAGGCTCTAATCGTACTGAAGATAACATGTGCCTTTATCTCTTGTATTTGCTTAGATAATGCTTAGTGGTCAAGATTGGCGCGAAACATCCATAAGATACAATCTGCTGAAGGAGACTCAAATATTTACATATTCAACTAGCACTGATTAGGTACCACTGCCTTTTCAGGTACTAGGAATGCAAAGCATCAGTAGGAAACAATGTCACTCTGCACACATCTGTACAGATTGTAAATCAGGAATATAGACCAGAGTGCAGAGTGAACCAGGCAGAGCTGAAACTGGTGAAATCACTTCCCTTGGGACATTGCGGCCACTTCTCAGACAAGATTATAAGGCACTGGCTATGGAGTAAATGCTGCTCCTTGGTGACACTGTGCACAATACATGTCAGTCGGCTGATTTGGATGGGACATCCCAGGAGTTGGGGACCTGAATTTGTTGAGAGCTGGGTTTGCAAATCAGGCAATTGTAGAATCAGGGAAGGTCCTGGGCTCGAAGCAGAGACCCATGGGCTGGATCTAGTAAGGGAACAAAGGTGCCGGGCATCGGAGTTGGCCTTGTAGGTCTGTGGGCCATCACTGATGATGGTTTAGGAGCATCGGTTGTCAGCAACATAAGTATCTTATTCTGGAGAGATAGCTCCTTCAGGGAAACAACAGGTCTCTGATTCTGGAGATTAATGCACTTTTACTGGAGGAATCAGCTGTCTGATAACAGCCAATCAGCCACCTGTGATTGAGATCTGTATAAAACATTCATGCATCGCATATATTTATGAAGCAAGGCCTGCAGCCCTGGTGGTCCCGAGTTCTTCACTGCAAGTGTGTCTGGCCTCTCTTGCATGCAGGAGCCATTCCTGTGCCTCTTCTGTACCCCACTCTTGTCCTTCCTGGTCAGTGGTCAGTAATGTCCCTTTCCAACCAGCCTCTGTCTCAGCTTGGGGCTCTTACCCTTTGGTTCCTTCCTTGAATGCACTCCCCTATTCCATGCAGGTCTGCAGTCCTCCCTGACTTCCTGAGCCTCCCGCTCAGTCACCGTCCTCACACTCTATGGGATACTCTCCTCGGTGCTCAGCTCACACCAACCGGCCAGCTCTTCTCCTGGTGCCCAGTCCAGGTTAGCTGACTTGTGGCCACCAGGTGGCCCCTGCCCAGCCCAGGCTCAGTGTTCTGACCAGCACCCTAAACAGTCTGTCATCAATAACAGCTCTTTCCATGGTGATTATGTGAGTGACTGATAAAATGATTAAAACACCCAGACTGGGTTGTGTAACTGGAGCCTTCACTCCCTCCAAAACCAGGCTAGGAGTGTATTCTGTTAAATCAAAGAATGATCTATTCATGTGGGGAAATTATGCTGTTTTTTGGGGGAGGTCAAAGCACCCTGTCAGTGTTTATCCTAAGTAATATATTTTCTCCAACCACCATAAACATATATTTTAGAGCATTTTGGCTTCCTGGTTCCATCATGCAGGGGTTCATTGCTACATTTGGTTTCCATAACAACCCTAGCAGAAACAGATGATTTATTTTTAAGATGAAAAATGAACTCAAAAAACGTTGCTTGCGGTCAGAAGGGCCCTGTGACCACTACAGCAAAACCTGTTACATGTGTCCCTGTTGGAGACCAGTTTCCTCACTCCGTGTGCCCACCTCTGCTTCTTCTGCTGTGCTGAGGATGAAGCTCAGCCCTCGCCCACGCCAGGCAAGTGCGGCACCACCCATGGACATGCCAGGCCCAACACGATGGCTTTTGATAGACAGATTCCACTTTCTAAGCTAGGAGTCAAAATTCTGGAGTCAAATGCTAGTCAACTCAGAGAGTTAAGGAAGACTGTGGTGGCAGCTGAAAAGAGGATGGAGCTCGGAATCACGCACAGCACACAGCACGTGGCTCAGTCAGACACCATGACCTGTGTCTTCTCCAGGCTGCGCACCTGGATGCTCCAGGGTGACCCCTCACTCATTCATCTCCATCAGGCCCAGCATGCCCCTTCTCTGCTTCTGGTGCCACCATAGGTCAAGACTTCTCCAGAAGATAGAACAAGTGGCAAAAAGAGGAGGCCTCCAGAGCCAATCACACACGCTGAGCATAGTGCGGGGGGCCAGGGAGGCTGTCTTCCAGCAGGTAGGGGTTGTGGAGCCTGCCCTGGCCTGCTGTGGAAGACTTGGCCATTCCCGAGTGCAACAGCCTGCAGACAGAGGGCGAACCTGCCACTGCAGTGCACAGAGGCCGGGGTAGGGCCGGCTTGGAAGCTTTCATTGCTTGTACAAGAAGCCTTGAAATGTTGATCTAAGGATGAGAGTTGTAGTTGTATTTTGAGCTTTTCCATATAAGAAAGTGTAGCAAAAGATCTCCAAAGTGTAATAATTACATAATGGATGAAGTTTCTCATTAGCTTAAGGAATGAAAGTCTGTTAAATCAGTGAATGATGGATTTTTTTTCTTTTTTTTTTTTTTTTTTTTTTTTGGTTTTTTAGTTGGTTTATATTTTAAAGAGTACAAAATGGTAATAAAAAAAAGCTATGTGGTACAAAATTTCATTAAACAAATAGGAATTTGAAAATAACTGTTGTATTACATGATGTTATCTTCAAATGTGACTTATGTTACCAGATATAAACCTGCAAAACTGGTAAGAAAAAAGTTATAAGAAATTAAAAAGAAGAGATAAATCAATCATTTTTTAAGAATTAAGCATCAACTGCTTCTTTCAGTGCTCCAGTAGAAATTATCCAAACTGTCTTGCATTATGCCAGAATATATCTTTTCCCCATCTTTCTTTGTCCTCTTCCTCACCCCATTCTTCCTTCCTACTGAGCAGATCCTTTCCCTCCACGTTGTCTGCAGTACCTTTCAGGTTGTTTACTTATGCTATGCCAGAAAGAATGGCCAGGATCAAGAAGGCAGCCAATAACAGGCTGGCGGGACTGTGGGGAAGAAGAAACCTTCCTCCACCGCTGGTGGGAGTACAGGAGACCCACCACTGTGGGAATCAGTGTGGGCTTCCTAAAAAGGACAGCAGTCAAGGTCCAATACAAGCCAGCTATTCACTTCCTAGGTTTTTTTCTAAAAAACCCTTAAAACCACACATCACAGCAGCACATGCGCACCCATATTTGTAGCAGCACAATTTATCATGGCTAAGCTTTGGAAATAACTATGTCCATCAACAGAGGACATAGATAAAAAAGAGTTGGTATTTTTACACCATGGAGTATTACTCAACTATAAAAAAGATATATTCAAGGCTTTTATAGATAAATGGATGCAACTAGTGAGTATATTGGGAAGTGAAATAAATCAGACCCACATGTGCAAACATCTGTTTATCTTGCTAGTGTGAGAATCTGAAAAAGTAAATAAAATCTGAACGATTTATTTCTAAGTAGGAAGAAGAATAAGATTTATATGCAGAACAACAGTAGGAAGTATTAAGAAAACATAGAAAATAACTTTTGGTTTACTAAAATAAAATTTCACACAAGATATTAATTAAGGAAATTATGAGATTAAGACTGATTCAAATATTGCATCCTTTAAGATCTATTTCTCCTTACCCCTCATAAGTGCATAAGAAGAAGTAAGAAGCTGCTATTGTTTCAAAAAAGTACTTAGAAAGCAAAGCAAATGAAGTGTGGTGAAGCAACAATAGAAACGCTTGGCTTCACTGTCATTGGCTTAGGGGACATTTCTTTAAGCTGAAGTTAGGGAGAATGGAAAGGGCTTATCCTGGGGCACATACCTTTAAAAATGAGCCATGAACTGCATAGTCTCCTTTGTCAATGTCAATTTTGGGAACCAGGATTCAGCTTATGCTGAATAAAGGACTGCACCATGGAAGAGATGATGTAAAGTTCTTTTAACTTCACAAAAAAACCTGTGCCAAAGAAATGTTTTGTTGCACCTTTCAAATTCCATAGAAGTGGCACAAATAATTCTAATCAGGTGTGTGTTTGCTTAAACACTTTCAATGAGTGTGGGCTTGGGCACACTGGTCTGGTTCCCTCCAGCTTATGTCTTGGTGGGCATTTTCGATTCTGGATGAAGTTATACCGGGCAGTAGATTCCATCATTCAGCAGTGAGATTAATAGCCTCTTGGGTTGTCTGGCAAAGACAGAACACAAGCGCCTTTCGATATCTGGTATGGAAACTGTGCTGTGGAGACACTGCCCTGTGGTAGGGCGGCCTCCTGCTTGGCTTCACTGTCATAGCTTCAAAATGCGCTTCCCTGCACAGGCTGGCTGTGCCTCACTGGATGTCTCCTGCAGGCCTCCAGGGTGGAGGGCTGAGTGAGCTCGAGCAGGGAAGTGCCAGAAGGCCTAGTGCTTCCCACAAGAGCCAGGCAGCCGAGTCACTACTCGGCTTTGTCTTGCTTTGAGCTACTACTAACAATCACAATCAACATAAAGCAGAAGTGCTCCATCCAGTTAGCGTTCTTATTCTAGATAAAGTAGATTCTGATCCAGGGTGGGAACCGGGATTCAGCTTATGCTGAATAAAGGACTGCACCATGGAAGAGGTAACCTAAACATTTTTTAACTTCACAAAAAAAAAGGAAGTCAGAAATCAACACGTTTACCAAGGGCATTGATTGCCAAAACCATCTGGTTGGCAGGGCATAGCACAGCGGGTCAGATTTCGGTAGGTTTCAGACATAAGAGTTGGGCTAAGAGTTGGTGGAAGTGAGTGGTCTCCTCAGGTCAAGAAAGTATTCCAGGTCACGAGGATGTCAGGTCAATACAGAAGTTGGTAGTGATAGCAGTTAAAGGAGGCTAGAGATCACCCAAGCTCTTTTCAGCTCTCAGTTTGCAGCCTTCCATCCATGAAGAATCACGCTGTTCTAATAGACCAAATCTTCGGCAGGCCTTCTCTAAGGCACCTGGCTGTTTCTTCTTTTTTGGCAGTAGAGATTAAACTCGGGACCTGGCGAGTGACATCGCCAGGTTATCTTATTTCAAGCTTTTGAGACAAGAACTTGCTGGGACACTGAGTGGCTCAGCCTGGACTTGATCTTTCATTCCTCCTGCCTCAGCTTCCCAAACTGCATAGGCATGTGACACTCTGTATGCCGGTGCCTGTGGCTTTCGAGTGAGCCTCTATGCTCAGCCATATGTCCCTGACAGCGTGCATTCCTATCCACTGCCAAGTCCTATCTGCCGGATGAACTCAGGGGCCCATTATGATCACAGCCATCCTCACACACTGAGGAGCCAAGCTTCACCAAGTCAAGACGCTCACCGAAGACTGTCCCGGCACTAAGGACAGAGCTGAGTGTGAGAACACATTAGAGGCCTCTAGGGACTGCAAGTACCAAACAGCAGGGCCCAAGGGGCATGACTCGGCAGGTGCTGGAAGGCTGGGAGCTCACCAGTTTTGGAGAAGGAAGTTACTGAAATACTTGTGCAATCACACCAGGCCCACACCAATAACAATCCCCTCTATGTACTAGTAACTGTGATTTAGGTAAATACAGAAAAAAGCCAGTGGACAGCCGCTGCTTGCTCTCATGCTCATGGAACCATAATGTCGTGCTCTGCATACTGCCTAGCCTTACTTCCAGTGCCACCCTGAGGTTTCCCCCTCTATGAATCATTACTGCCTCACCAGATCTCGGGGCACTCCCTGTCTTCTCTCTTCATTGCACAATGTTTTCTGCAGACACTGGGCTTTTTGGCCATACCCCTCCATCCACTTCTCTTCATCTCTGACAATTACTGAGCTTGGGATTCTCACTCTGCTCTTTGCTGTGATTCTCTCCCTAAAAGGAAAAGAGAGGCCACCTCTGCAAGTGCTTTCAGTCCTCCTCCCCTTGCCCCATATTCATCCTCTTCTTACTATTCCGTGGGGTGCAGGGTTGCACACTGTCCTCTCACCACTCTGGGAGGCTGATCCTGGAGGACCCCCACAGAAGCCTAACCTGGACAATGTAGGGACTTGATGAGACCCTGTCTCATGATAAACTTTTTAAAATACACCAGGAAAAAAGGAAAACAGGACTGAAGTTCCACCAGCCAAAGTATTCAGTTGACATTGATCCAAGCTTTAAATTTTACCCTTTTTCCAATTTTCGCTGCATGATTCATGGGTTGGAAGTCAACTTCTTTCTGGTTGTGTTCACATGCCTTCCTTTTATGTTTCCCAGGTCCCTGTCAAGACACTAAAGGAAGGAGCAGTGAGGCAGCGCTTAGTCGCAGACTGTCTCTCCTTCCTGTCCACAGGTACTTTACTAAGTGACCTTGTGGACACAGAACTGTTCCTGGTTGACCAGGAAATGTTCTCCATACAGAGTCAGTCTTGCAATTCTAGACAATGTCATAAAAATGAAAAAACCAGTGCTTAATAGTCTTTAGTTCTTTTAAAATATCGTTAATTCTTATGTAATGCTGTAAAGACCATAGTTTCTAAAACAATGTGAAACAGACTATAAAATTGTGGAAATTAAGATGCTTGGTAAATATATCATTGATTTACAATACAGTGTTCTACAATTGACTTTATGGTATCCTTCTTAGTGAGAAGATAGGAAAGAATTTTAACTAGGTGCAGGGTGACAGCCAGGAAGTCCCAGCGAGGCATTGCCACCAGGCTGAGTGAAGGATGGGGATGGAGTGCAGTCTGGGATAGCCGAGGTCTTAGCATCTGCAGTACAGATAGATTAGTGAGGAAGATGACAGTCAAAATGTACATCATGGTCAAAAAGGAAGGATCTTAAGGACTCTGGACATGACCACCAGCCTCTCACCTAGGCGGGCCACATAAGGGGGCCGGCCCAGGAACACTGTCCAGACCTGGATCCCTTGAGCTGGCCATTGTTCTCCTTACTGCAGCTCTCCTGACATCCTCCTACACTACTACCAAACAGAAATTTTAAAAACCTGAAAATTCTCTGTCTTTCTGTCAAAATGTACACATCCGTATACCCAAACTTGTTGGCCAAACAACAATCCTTACTTATAAATGACATCTATTCCTTTAAAACAAGAATTTAAAGACAGGATGTGAACTTGGGGTCTCCAGGCCAATTATTCTCTTTCTAAAAATACAGACACACCTCATTCTCAGCAGGCAAGGCCTCACTGAAGTCAGGTGTGAGAGGCAGAAAGCGCTGCACTGACGGTAATCTGTCAATGAAATACATTCAGCTGGAGTCTGCACTTCAGGAAGCCAATCAAAGGTTTCTGTTTCATTTCTCTAGATTTGCCTTCTCCATAAAATTCATAATACGACAGAATGTGTTTATTCTGTCATGCACTTTGAATGCAACACTTCCTTTGAATTGTTCAAAAGGATTGACACACACGTTATTTTTATGTTGAGTGTTCAGGAATTAGGAATAAGGGATATTGGCCTGGAGAAGGAGCTGAAGACACAGTGGAGAGGAATTCTTAAATAATGGAATACAAGGTAAGAGGGTATGAGGGGAACAGAGGTTTTGAAGAAGTGATGTGCAGAGAGGAGGGATTCAGGGTGGTGTGTGGATGTGTGCTCCTTGGGCAGGGCAGAGGGGAAGAGAGGACTAGGGAGGCTGAAGAAATCCTCTGGAGGACCCCCAGATGTTGGCTGAGGACAGAACCTTCTGGCCCCTCCACATTCATACCTCTGGCCCTGGAGACCAACATCCAGAAGGCCACACGGAAACCTAGGCAGCCCAAGGAGGCAGAGGTACAGCCACACTCATGAGCTGAGAGGAGTGTGCATGTGTGTATCTGTAGGGATAAATAGATATAAGAGAAATATGCAGTGCCAGTCTGAAGAGCGTTCAGAATGTTTCTGTTCTATTATGGACACTTACTAAATGCAGTTGCAGGAGACGAGGCTCAGCTGAGCTAGCCTGTGGCAGGTTGTGTGTGGGCTGTGCGTGCTTCTTCAGCGCAGCTTTGATTTGCTGTGATTAACTCATGAATTTCAAAATTCATGCCTGGGATATGGAAGGAGGAAGAAAATGTGCATATTGACCTGCTGGGGTTTTGGGGAGTTCCATTTTGCTAAAACTTTGATGGAAGAATTGTTGAAGGATGAGAGAACTGGAGGGAGAGAGAGAGAAAGAGAGGGAGGGAAGGAGAGAAAGAGGAAGAGAGAGAGATAGAGGGAAGGAGAGATAATATTATCCTGGATGCATTCTAAAAATGCAGAGGAACCTATAAAATATGTGTAGCACTGCTGGCTCAGTATAATCTGATCAAGCAAAATGAGTTTTCCTTTGGTCTGCTGGTATACGGACTGTGACTCTCTTCTGGAAGGCCGCAGCCCCAGAGCCGCCTGAGGCCCTTGTGAGTCTGTGTGCTGGAAGAGCCAGGCCTCCCCTCTGATGGCTGAGCCTGCTCTGGAGTCTCTTTCAGCTTTCCTGCTGGCAACAGCGCTACTGTTTGGCCGTGCCCATCAAATCTGAAAAATAGTTTTTCGTATTTTAGCTAAAACCAAAACTGTGGTGATTATTTAGCTGAAATTTATTTTTGTCTATCTACACCTATTTCTTATTCCCTGTCATCTCTCCTTTAATTTACTCCTTGATTTGGGGAAGATAAAGTTGCTCTGGGGAAGGTGGAGGGAGAAGAGGTAACAGGATCAAAAGGGGTGAGGAGCACAGGGACTAGCGCACCGCAAGGACTGGGACTGCCATGTGTCACAAGCATGCACCAATCAAAGCATGTCTTGTTATTAAATTATTAAGTGCTCAGGCTCTGGCCTTTATTTTGCAAATAATTAGAGAAACCCCATGGAGGAGCAGGTGCAAGAAGCCACCCCAACGCTGTGGCTCTAGCAGCAGGCCCACCAGGCAGACAGCTCTTGTTGTCATGTGCTCATTTGGAAGTATGGGCAAAAAGGAAAAGAAAGGGACCATGCCATGAGGCCAGCTTAAAATTTTTCTAAACCATTTTTATTGCACATTTTTCTGTCTCTGCACTCACGGGGCCAGGAGTTCTGAGTTAAGGTACAGGGGAATGTGCATCCCCACGTTCATATCCATGAGTGACCGCCAGGCACCTCAGAGAGAAGCAGAGCAAGCATGCGCCCAACATGGCAAACAGCGAGGGTTTTGCGAGCCAGACCCCAGAGATTCTTTTCCTCTTGCAGTGTCTGCCTTTCTGAAATCTTTAATGTATTTGGCAGATTCATAAAAACACAGAAGTTACGTTTTATCTACATTGTTATATAAAAAATTACACAGGGTAACACAGGTATAGGATGCTTTAACACAACCATACATCTTGCAGAGTTTAAGCCAGGTCAGACATATCTGCCGTCTATCCTCCCCATCCACAGCATTGCCTTACCACGGACACTTTCACCCCGTTCTTCTAGCACGTAGACATGTATAGTGGACCGCTGTCACCTCCAGCCCCCCACCCTGCCACAACCACACACCAAGACTTCCTTCCTAGTTTATCTGACTGGAGCCACTGACCAAACTCTCTTCTGCTGCCAACCACCACCCCTGGCGTTAGTACCCGCCACAGGCTCTGAGCTTCTCTGAGTGGACTCTTTAATTTCTACAGGTGAATTAGATTATGTGGTGCTCCTCTTTCTGGGCATGGTGTATTTCACTCCACATAATGCCTTTTAAGAGCACTCATTGTTACAAATGTATGATGTCATTATTTTTATGGCTAAATAGCATTGTATTGTGTCTATGTACACTATTTTTTAGTTCATTCAGCTGCTGAAGGAAATTTAGGCTTATTTCACTTCTTGCACATGTCAGTTATTCTACCATTGTCATCATACACTGCATACAAAGTCAACACTGTATGCCGTTTGTATGTATAGTCACTGTGTCAATTAAAAATTAAAATAATAGTGTAATGTAGTTGGGGTTGTATAGCTGCCCAAACTCTCACAAAGTGATGTGACTTCATGTCATAGATAAGAAGACCATGAATTATTTATAGATCATTTAAAGTCATACTTCAAAGATTTTGTTTGCTTGTATTGCTATAAATAAATGTGTGTATTAAAGGGTAAAAGAATGATATTTTGTCAATTGGATCTATATTAGTATTGTTTGGCTGAACAGTGATGTAGCATCAATGGTTGAGTAATTAACTATTGATATAACCATGGACATTTCTCAACATTATTTTGGCCTTTCATTTTTGTCCAGAAATTAGAGCATGTTGGTCACAAGGGAGTGAATTCAATCTGTTAGGTCCTTTTATGGATATAGAAGTATGAGAGAAGACCAGGAAAAGGAAGCTTCTCTCAAGTGACTTTTGTTTCCTTGAGCTCAAATTCTAGCCACAAAGTGTTATAACAACGAATTAAGAGAATTTTTTAAGGAATATGGAATTTGACTGGGAATTAGGCAAGCAGAGAAAGGTTCTCAGAGAACAACCATCTCAGCATTACTTCTCAACTTCCAGTTAAGTATTTTTTGTCACAGAAGTGATGTGTCTCTCTTCATTCTGATTATTTTAAGTTGCCCAGGTTTAAAGAAAATAAATTATTTTGAAATAAAAACATGTATAACATGTTTTAAAAGATATTTCATTTGGCAATTCATGAGAAACCTACTCAGAGTTCTGTTTATTTGCTTTGGACTTTTTTTGTTTTTTAAAAAACATTTGCAAACTGGCATTATTGTTTTCAACAAGAGCTCTTTTCCTCAAGGAGAGAAAAATTACCACTGAAATCTTGTTGCCTATATTATTTAAAATGGGATAGTCTCACTTTAAGAGCATTAAGAATTACCTCTAGCAAGTGAAAAGCCCTGTTACCTTTTGATATGCAAACGACTTTGGCAAACTCACTTTAGCTAATTAGCTTTTCCATTTGCTTTATACTTGTGCTCACACTGAGTCCATATACCATTTAATAAAGTGAAATGGATTTCATGAAATGTATAAATGCCACAGCATTTCTCAGACATTTCTGGACACAAAAGGAGGTGAAATGCTCAGACTGAATGAAACCTGTAAACTAATTATTTTTGTGGATAGCCTCCATTTCGAATTCGCAACCAGCAAGAGATCCACTGATGCTGCCCTTGAACGCCCGGGCAGGAGGGAGAGGATGTCTCGCAGCTTCAGAGGAGGAGACCTGGATGGGAGGCCCGAGCTGGCCACGTGCAGAAGGCCTTGGGCTTGGCGCCCGCTAGCTGACGCTCAGAGTGAAGAACGGGCAGGGGCAGAACGGTGAGAGAGAACTGCCTGTGCCCGCTGAGTTATGGCCCTGCGTGACCAGAGCGTGCGTCTCGGCTGTCTTTTCTTTTTGGCTAAATGCCTATGGGGGGATGTCCCTGTGTGGACATGTCAAGTGTCCATTCTAAGCACAGCCAGCCTGTGTGATGCTTTGTTAAAAACAAACAGACATCGAGTGTGTGGCTACAGATCAGTCATGCTAGCCAGGAAGGGACTGCAGTGCTGCTGAAGAATGGGAGTGACTTGCAGGACAGTTTGTCCGTTTCCAGATTTAATCTTCATGACATTTATGGACTATGTAGACATCTCTGAAAACAGAAGGGAGACTGGCAGTAGTCAGTTGTATTTGTTGTTTTTCACTTGCACGGCAGCAAAAAAGCTGTACCACTGCCTGCCCTCTGTCCAGATAGCTCAGCTTCAGAGCAGCTCAGGAGTAGGAACCACCCAGCATAGGGTGAACTAAGCTCGGCCACGGGTGGCACTCACACTGAATACACACAAATCTGTACTTTCCCTCTGGAGAGCAGAGGCAGATAATACCAGTAATAATGGCTGGGGAGAGGAAAGGAACCAGAGAGGCCCTAGTTAGAGGCCCTTCTGCGTAGAGCTATTTCCCTAGATCCTTTGTTCCTAATGGCTTTCTGAGTGACATTTTTCTTAGAGCCTTATGCGTAGGATTTAAAATATCAGTTTTGTAGGAAATTGTACTCCCAGGCTCCTGGAGAACAATGTTCCTGTGACGGACATCTGCGTGGCTCTCCTGCAGTGAAGATGCAGGTGCATGGGTGCTGTGGGGGGCCCCCGCAGCCCCTGAGGAAAGGAAAGGGACCTCCCTTCCCTGTGGAAAGTAACCCTAAACAGGATGTGGCTTTCGGTTAAGTCACAGAGTCCATTATAGGCTTGTCTTATTCTAATCAGAAGGAGGAAAAGCCTTCATTCAGAACTCTGTTCTATTTAATAATACAGGTCCCAATAAATTACTGTGATCAAATCAAGCTGGTGCCGTGCTTGTCTTACAAAGGTACTCATTTCCTTTCTTGTGATTTTTTAAAATCGCTCTCTAATTCCCATATCTCAGGGGCAGTAATAATATAGCTTCTATATAATTAAAACTTTCCTGAGTTCTTTGGAACTCAGAGGAACACTAAATCAATTGGATTAGAAATATTACAACAGAGGGCAAAAATCACCTTAGTTTCTAGGTTCTGATCCAATTTTGGATGTGCCATGGCATTTTTGAAACCAAATCACCTTTGAAAAGTGCTTCTTGCATCATTTGATGAGAGTGAAGAAAGCTGCAATGCAGCTTCTGGAATTCATCTCTGCAATGTATGGCAGAGGAGAAAGGGCCTGTGGGTTAACTGCCATATCTATTTTCTTGTCAATCTTTTTGGTTGCTTTTACCTTTTCAGATGTAAATAATGACACAAGGAACATCTTGGCCTATGGTTTGCAGTGTGAGTGATTATGACAGGCTTACCAACACGGGGGCCTAGTCGAAGTTTTCAAGATTTGGACATTCACTTTTAATAAGCTCTATAAAGGACTGTTGCTAAAATATTCCAATTTTGTGTAGTGTGTAAGATGAACAAGCTTTTAAAAGACCTTTGATCTCCATAGCCTTTCATCTACACACCTTTTAAATGACCATCACTGAGTCCTAACATACCCCAGGAATTCAGTGAATAACTGCACTGAGTGTGGAACCCTTTCTGTATCATCCATGCACTACACTGACTGAGCTTGCATCTACCCTGCCAAAACATCCTGTCAGTTCAGAGAAAATAATCAGTCAAAGCACTGTCAGGTAGGAGTGTATTTTCACTTTTCAGCGAGTTTTGTTGGTGTTGTGCAGCTGCAGACACGAAGGCACATTCAGCCTAGAGATGTCCCACCCGGCCGGCAGGCAGCAGGCCCACCTCTCACTCTAGGAGGGGACAGTGAAGGGACAGATGCTGGGATCAGGTGGACACTGGGATGGACAGGAGCCGGTTGCCTGTAGTGTTAGGAATGCCATTTGTAAGCTTTGGTATTTCACCCACATTTTTCAAAGACCATGTCCCACATCAAATGTGACACTAGCATTTACAGACCCTGCACATGGGTCATCACACCACAGCGCTGCCCCTAAGGTGAGCCAAGACCGCTCTCCTCCACAGTATGGAACAACTCCTCTACATCGAGTAGCTTGATTTCCTGGGACACAGCTCATCATTCGCAGTAGTCAGTGCGTAGGTCGGCGCTTTTATCCGCTGCATCCAAGGAAGTCCTCCTGTCTCCTGAATCATGAAAACGCCATCAGTTTAGGCTTCCTTTATCAAAATGTTGAATCAAGGTCTTTGGCTTCCCTTACTTTTTTCTACCTTGCCTTGCCTCTGGGTGGAGGTGAGCCTAATGCTGTGTTTCCATAAATCCGTAAGCAGAGATCGGTCAGAATCGTATTAGCAGCGCTAACAAAATACAGTCTTCAAACGCAAGAGAAACGATGTTGTATGTGCGAGCCGCGTGCCTGCTGCGGTGGCCGGGAACTCCTTGCAGCGGGTACCTCACCTCGGGGGCTATAATCGGTGATGAGGGCCCTGCCCCTGGGGCTGGCCTGGCTATGCGTGGAGCAGTCAGGGCGCTGCAGACTGGATCCACGTGCAGCCCAAAGACCTGAACGTCTCTGTGGGTTGGCACTGTGCCCCGCGCCACTATTAGCAAAGGTCTGAGAGGACCCCTGGCCTGTCCCTCTGAGATCCGGCCGACCATCCTTCTCCTCATCTCCACTTCCTGCCTCTGCCTCCTCTTCTGTTAAGGAGCGCAGGGACGACTGCGGGCAGGCAGGAAGCAGAGAAGGGTTTGAGGAGCTCAGTATGGACTGCAAACTCACAGACACAGCCTGCAGCAGGGGACGGCCAGCCTCACGTCACTGCTTGTGAACTCAGCATGCGAAATCTATAGCAGAAAACCGGAAAGAGCCAAAGCACCTCTCCGTCCCTCTGCAGCACATTCTGTAGCCGCTCCAAAGCATGAAGGATTCTTTATGTATTAATTATAAATTCTTGCAGCATATGCTAATTAGGAACTGGCTCGGAGTACCGGGTCCAACGTGTGCTATCTCTGTCTAATGAAGTTACGTGTGTGCGTGTGTGTCTGTGTGCACATGTGTGTGTGCGTGTGCGTGGGGGGTATATGAGTGAAGCATTTTGGAGTGCACCTACCACTATAGGTGATGAGGTGTGCTGGTGGGTGGGAAAATTGACACCTACAAGTATAACAGTGCAAGAAAAATTTTTCAATTTGTAATTTACTTAAATAGTTTTGATTTCCATGTCATACAAATGAATTATTTTTCAGAAGTTGCTTTAAAAAGGTTCAGCTTCGTGGTGTCTTTTAAAAATGTATTTATTCATCTTGAAACTAATAATAACTTGCATGAAGAGAGCATTAGACAGGATGACATCCTGTGGCACTTTCCAGAACTACAGACTGAGGGGATTCTGATTTCCTAAGATTTCTGCTAAGCAGCTCCAATGTATTGTAGAAAGCAAATTATTATAAACAATTTGAACTTTGAAGGCTCTTAAAAGTTTCTCTTACTTTTCACATCTTCCCTCCCAACCAGCCACAGGTCGTGCAAGCACTTGAATTCATAGAAAGATCGCAGTGGCTTTCGAAAAGCTTGTCCCCAGGTCGGAGCACCTGTGACTATTAAGGCCACTGCTCTGTTCTGGGAACCCTTAACTGTCTTATCAAAGTTTCCAGGCCTCAGTGTCCCTGTCTGTAAAATGGAGGTGGCTTTTGCTTTTCTTCCGTCGCTGTGTTCTTCTCCAGTGAAGACTGAATGCTTGCACACATTCCAGCGTGCTTTGCCAGCGCCAACTCCCATGCAAGCGCCTGGCATTTGATCATTTTCACACTACTGGATGGGCCTTGGGCCCCAGGCATCCACACATGCCTGCCAACACACTGAGATTCCTGCTACTCTGTCCATTGTCCTGTCATAGCATGTTTTGAAATGTCGTTCTCTCTTGTTCTATAAAATCCTTCTAGAAAACCTTTTCGGCCAAGTCAGTTTTCTTTCTTATGCCCCTGACTAAATGGCCCTGGTCCATAAAGCTTCTCTCAAATAATGTTACTGTCATTTGTGGCCACTTCCTCTGCTTAGTGATTGTAGAGACAGTACATGACTGATCTCCTGTTGCAGCCTTCTTTTGATGCCTGGGGATTAGAGAACCAACTCAACCTTACTCTTTTATTACTCCGTAACAAATATCCCATCCCCTGTTTCTGAATTTCTACATTCATTCTGTGTGATGCTCTTGAATTATGCATGAAGCCAAAAGAAACTGTCATGCCAAGAGTGCCTTTGTTTGTACCTCATGTAAGATTTTGGAATATTTTAATGAAAAATTCAAATATTTTAAAACTTTTCCAAGGATAGCTTTAAAAATGGCATAGAGAGGAAGCTCTCTCTCTCTCTCTCTCTCTCTCTCTCTCTCTCTCTCTCTCTCTGTGTGTGTGTATGTGTGTGCATGTATGTGTTTTATAATTTATTTAGCCTCTACCCAAGATTGAAAATATCTCTTGTCTGGTGATGCAACTATCACTCTAAGCAGGTGATCTTCCACAAAGAGCAGTGTGTCCATGAAAAAAAAAATGCATGTAAAGAAAAGTTATACTCTGCATCATTGCTCTGCTCTGATGCAAACTATGGGAAAGACAATTCTAATGTCACATGATTTATGCATCCTCCAACTTAGCCACCAGTGACTGGAAAGTAAGATGCAGCCAAGGTGATCCAGAGTGGCTCTGTGTGTGTGTTTCCTCATTGATGCTCTCC
Source organism: Ctenomys sociabilis (assembly GCA_004027165.1). Classification (NCBI taxonomy): domain Eukaryota; kingdom Metazoa; phylum Chordata; class Mammalia; order Rodentia; family Ctenomyidae; genus Ctenomys; species Ctenomys sociabilis. Next base: position 25,446 of record PVKA01002928.1, on the reverse strand, counting down.
TCGCTGTCCTTCCAGGGAGCTCCAGACACAGCTCCTGACTGTTCAGGACTGAACTGCGGCCTACTACACTCATGGATAGGTGTGCCGGGCACAGTATCAGACAGCTCTGCATCCCTGTGACCAACCCCTGAGACAGCCAACCGAGAAGAGGAAAGGTTTATTTTGGCTCTTGGCTTTAGGGGTTTCCATCCATGTTCATTTGGATCCAGGGCAGAAAAGCATCCAGGAGGAAAACTGAGGACCTGAAGCAGAAGGAGCTGGGAAAAGCCCAGGGGAAAGGAGAAGACGCAGACACAGTGCCCAGCCTCAAGCTGCCTCAGTCCACACAGTCACAGCCAGAAGTACTTGCCTGTGTGTGTCACAGACCAGGCAAATTAACAATTCACCTTACCTGAGTCCCTTTCTAGCTGCTGGACAAAATCCCTAACACCTGCTACGTAAGGGAAGAGAGGTTTATCCGGGCTCCTGTCTTGTCTTCTGTCTGGAAGGCAGGAAGGCAAAGCAGGAGGGGATCACAGAGGAGAACTGCTCACCTTACAAAAGCCAGGAGGCAGAGAGAGGGCAGAGGCTGGAAGGAGATAATCTCTTCTGGGTCACAGTTCAGACCACCCATCTCTTCCTGTCAAACCCTACTTCCTAACAGGAAGTTAGCTACACCAGCCCAGAATCTAGTTACCTTCCAAGCACATGGCTTTGGGGCCATTTTTTATCTAAACCACAACAAAGATTATCATAGAAACAGTTGCCCTCACAGAGGTTCTTGGAATACTGACCACTACAGGTTTTGTTGCTCAAATTAGATCTGTCAGATAGCTCTACAAGTTGTGCTTGTGAAGTAGTTTCCCGCATGTACAAGGTCTTATAGCAATGAGCGTTGCCACCATGAGAGAAAACCCTCTACGTGGCATCAATTGCTCTTGCTTCCCTCCTGTGAATAGTTTCTGTAATAATCCCTGAAAACCACTGTCTATTTAGTGCATGATCTACAGAAATTTTTAAAAAAGCAATTAATTGATGTGAGCTAGATCTGAACAGAAATGGGTTTAATTGTTGAATGGTAATTTGTTTGTTGCTGAACATTAAAATGCCCATCTAGGCAGAATGATTTGTAAATCTCTGTGGTGAAATCAACCATGTGTTGCAGTGTATGTTTCTCTTTTTCAGTAGCTTACCTCTGAGGTACCCAGGCAGGACCTGTGGAACAGAGTAATGTTTCTTAGAAAAATGTTCACAGGTAGGTTGAAGGTATTGTTCCAGGAATCACAGCATCACGTTCAGGATGAGGTGATTGCATTTCCATATAGAGCTGCCCACATGGAGTGAAGAGGGCTACATGGGCCCGGCTGGTTCCACTGTTCCCAGTAAAAGCTTGGCTCACATCCCCAGGGATGGAATCCCAATGTGGTCTCTGTTCAGGTCACCCCAGCACTGTCCAGGTCTTCAGCAGAGTCCAGGAGAAGAGCATGTCTTGATTGCTCCACAGACTTTGAGTGTAACAGGTCAGAGTCCTAAACTCCATGCAGACATGCCGTGATTGAGGTCTACTGCCTGCAAGCAATGGAAGTACTTAGACATAGGAACCAATATTCTAACCTAAAAATCTACACTAGAATAGAACAGTGCAGCCCCCTAGCAGCAGCGTGTTGCTGGCGTCCACATAGCAGGCATGAAGAGCAGATTGCCTCACAGCTCTGGTCACTCAGTGCTTCTGGCTCTGTGATCTTGTGTCTGTTAAGCCTGCAAGTTCTCCGTGCAAGATCCTTTAATTTCTCACTTCTCACAGTTCATGGCTTCCCAATAGAAAGCTTGACATCATCAATAAACAACTGTGTGCTTGTGCTTGCTCATGGTTCATTCAACCTTAAGGAACACTACAAATGTAAGAAATATTTATCAAATCTAAAATATAAAATATCCTTGTCATCCTTGAAATATACACAGCACTTAGTAGTCCACTGGCACGTTACCACGGCCACTTAGGACAGGAAGGATCTGGTGAAACTGCGGGGAGAGTTGAAGCCCTCAGAGTGGAGCTCCTGACCTGAATTCCTCTGGAACATCACACGCCTCCCATAGTGGAGTAGGTCAGCGGCCAAGCTCACAAACCATTTGTTAGGCAAATGTGTACTCTTGTGTACCTTATGTACCTTGGTAGGATGATGCCTTCAAGACTGTGGTCACAAGGACACCCTGTATGAGTTCCCAATAGTGAGGTACTGAGGACAAGGAGGAAGACATGGGTAGCCTGCAGGCCTGAAACCCTCCTGGCTAAAGTCAGTGCATGCAGACGCACATGCAACCAAGAGACAAAGAAATAGTTGGGACACTAGCCATGGTCACTTCTAGTACTGAAGGCTTTCACTTGGGTCTCACTGCACAGCAATGTGTGGCCTGAGGGAGCAGAATCCCACAGGAAGAACATGGTCAGCTTGGTGCAGTAGTCCTTGTACTCAGGGCGATGTCTATCTGGTGTGACGTTCTGGTGTCTGGACCTAGTCATGATATAAAGCTACACATTGATCGCATTTATAGCCTAATTGATCAGCAAGTGGGTGGTAAAAGAGAAAACAGATTTTCAGGCCCTTACTGCTGTGACACAGTCTGGCTAGTATCATAGAATCAGAACTCTTTGACCACCTACCAGGAGCCCTTGGATGGTGGAGACATCCAGTGATTGAAAAAGCTGTGGGAGGGTGTATCTGCCAAAGAACTCCTTTCAAGAGTTGTCAACATCCAATTTTTAGAGTGCAAGGCTGCAGCTTGTCCCATTTCTGCTGGAATTTCTACTCCACCCACCACCAGCAGGATTAGAGTTTATTTTCTCGAACTTCAGGAAAGAATAGCATATAATCCTCACTTAGATTGTCTCCATTAGTGTCCAATGGCTCCCTTTGCAATGCAAGTCAAGACAGCTTTACATATCAAGGGCATTTCCTACCTGTGCAAGCCACTGCCTTTCTTCTGAAGTGGCTTACCTGGCTCACCAGAGAAATCTGGTTCCTGCACAGCCTGTTGGCCTTCCAGGATGAGCTCCTGGCTGAGCTCTGGCATCTTTCCTCCTTGTCCTAAAAGAGCTTTTTTTTTGGAACAGATTTCAAACACCACAATTAGGGGTTATTCAGTTTTAATGGCCCCACATAAACCAAGTGGGAAGAAAATGGCCCCCTTGCTGTGCTCCAGATTACTCAATAACAAATATCCAAAAAGGAGGGTGTCTGGTTCTTTTCACCCACCTAATCAATTCATGCTTTGGGAGACTGGACAGAAAAGGGGGCTGGCCCAGCTTTCGAGATTCTGGGGTGCCTGGGTTTGGCCTCCTCTGAAAACAGGATGTAGCTCCAGCTCTGTTGTCTGGGTGGTTTAGCACGTGCCATAGTCATGCCAGAAGCTCGGGCAGACTTAGAATCAGGAGGGTGGGGACCAGACTGAAGTTTCCACTCCTGGCTGGGTCACTGGTGCCAGGTTTACCCGATCTCAGCCTTGTCTTCCTGATTCATGGCTGCTGGATGAGGGAGAGGTCTCAAAGAATCGAATTTTGTCTAAAACACGGACACTTCTTCCATGATTAGTACTTTTTCTGAAGTTTACAAATTCCAGTTCACTATCAGGTTACACATTTGACTTTAATCTAATAAAGGAAACTGCAGTAGATAGAAGTTCACCTTAACATTCTGCAGCAGCAGGCCTGAGCTTTCCATATTCCATGTGTGGTCCTCTCTACCGCCCTCTGATCCCTCTAGCTCACAAGGGACACAGAGCAGCTGTGTCATCGTGAGACCTGCGTGATGATGGCCTGTTTCTCCTCAAACTAAGGCATCTTCATCGATGAAATGCTGGTCATAATGCCAGTCACCTCTTTCCTCCCTTGTCTTTGCATAGCTCGAGGAGTTCACACTCTGGAGCTTCCACTTCTGCTTGGGAAAGTACAGGTGACTCCTGTATTCCTAGCCTATCTGAGCAAGTAAAGGTGCTGCCCACCTCTGTGGGCCAGGAGAGCCCGAGGCACTCTGCTCCTGGGCTCCACTTGGACGCTACTCACCCCATGCCTGTGGCATCTTAAATTTATTTATTTATTTATTATGAGCAGAACATATTTATTGAAAGAAAGAAAGCTCTTATCTGAGAGAGGGACAGAAAGGGGGCCAGAGTGGGTAGCTTCCTGGCATCCTAAACTTACATGAATGGAAGCTGCACGTTCAGCTCTGCCAGCACAAGAGGCACCTTGCCAGTGCCCAAAAGCCCCTTGGGCCTGGTGGAGTCTATGGTGAATGGCACAGATATAATGCATCCTTCCAGTCATCGAGTTTCTGTGGGAAACTTTGTTCCTGGGATCAGCAGTGCAGAGCTGCTGAAATCACTCTTCCAGGAAGAAAGACAAGGAGTACCAACGAGAAACACTACAGAGTACGCACACAAGCTGTGGCCTTAGGTGCTCTTCCAGCTCATCGCCAGACTCATGCTCTTGCTTCTTTTCCACCAAGCACAGAATGCCCCACAGCCCTTCGTCCCTAGTCCTCAGCCTGGTCTCAAGGTCCCTGTGCTCCCAAGGTGGAGCTACCTCATGACTCCTGTTCATGTCCCGATGTCACTCCTTCTTTCCCTCACAGACTCCTTCCTCCCACCCCTCGCCCCCCGCGAGGCTCACAGGCAAGCTGGCCAGCACACACAGGCACCCCGCCACTCTCTGCTCACCATTGGCATCCTGCTCTTCCCTCAGCTACTGCCTCACCTGGGCAGCTACAGAAGCAGCAGTGTGGATCCTCGTAGCCCACTCTGATCTGACTGATTTGTTTTTTGTACGATGCTCACAAGGCTTTTGAAGAGACAGATCAAGTATATCCTCTCCTTAAAACCTCAGCACCCTTCCTGATAAGAGATGATAGGAGATGCGCCCAAGGCCAGCTGCACTCTCACTTCGCTTCTCCCTCTGCTGTCCCCAACACTGTAGCCACATGACCCTGTGCAGCTGGATTCTGGACACAGCAGCGCTCGCTTTCCTGCCATGCAGAGCCTGTGGTCAGTCCCCTCTGCCTCCTATGGAGCATCTTGTCCGTGCCATGAACCTCTGCTATCTTCCGACTCCTCCTAATCTCAGCTAAGATCTCCTGTAGAACAGCAGAGCTTCTCGGTCACCTTCCCTCCCCCTGTCTGATGCTTTCTGCTTCAGCTCCGCACTCCATGCCCTGTAGCCCCAAGCCCAGCCTACAGGTAGCTTTAATATGTTCACTGCTGCTTTATGTGCTAACTGAGAGCATAGCTCATATTTACTGTGTCCACTGTGGATACCAAGAAGGAGCTGAGACAGTATAGGAACTACAGGTGCTCACCAGTTTGGTTGCCCACATGTATCAATGTGCCTCTAAGTCTTTGCTTTTTTTAAAATGTGTTTGAAATATTAAGGTAGAAAGTATTAATTATTGAATTGTTGATGTAATTCAGGTATAAAAAATAAGATATGCAAACAGCTACACTCTCTTTCTTTACTGATAAGAGTCATATGCTATAATAATGTCTGTAAGTATAATATCATGTATGCACCTTCTATGATACCAAAACATTATGAAAACAGTTTGCAATGTATTAATTTATCAAATCCATCTTGTCAAGGTATCTTAAAACTGTCTCAATGATATTTGTACTTCAATAAAACAAAAAGTAAAAAAAATAAATAAAATGTGTTTGGTTCTTACAGTGTCTCACTATGCAGCTCAGACTTGTGGGGATCCTCCTGCCTTCAGCCTCCGCAGTGCTGGGATTACAGATGTGCATCACCACACCCAAATCTGGCTGGCTCAGAGCGCCCGGGGGTGGGGCTGGTGCAACAGGTGGTGCTGGAGATCAAATTGCAGTCCCTGTGCCTAACTAAGCACGCAGTTAGGCCCGTGACATATCTTGCTGGCCCACTTCTAAGTTATTGTTACAGTCAGCTTTCAGCACGGGAAGCTGGGTTTTGAGAAATCTACACAATGTCAGAGATTTACAAATTATAGTCAGTCTTTTTTCCCATAATTTTATTGAGAAACAAGTAGTAATGAGACAGTTTCACATCAAATTAGTAAGACAGTTTCAATAATTAATACGTTGTATATTGTTTTCTTAGTGGTTAATTGTTGTACAAGATGTAGACATGATATTCTATTTACAAACACTATTAGAACAGATACCTCTATTCATTGAATATACAGATACAAAAATGGTCATTGATTTGTATCCCCTTGTCTTGGACAGCATGAAAAAAGCACTGGAGACTTGGGAGCTCATTAAAATGAATGTTAGGTAAAACAGTGAAGAGAAAATGGGGAAACATATCAAAATTTTAAAAAGCAAGCAGGGGCTGGGAAGATGGCTCAGTGGAATAAGTGCTTCCCTGGGAAGCACAAGGGCATGAGTTCAATCCCCGGTTCCACCAAAAAAAAAAAAAAAAAAAAAAAGCAGTTTTCCTGTGTCTGGTGGCTTCCTTTCTGTTTATGGGTCCTGCACTGGTTTGTCAACCGGCCTGCCCTGTTGCATTTTCTTGTCATTCCATGCATGGTTCTGACCATGTTTGATGTTCCCCGTGCTGTTCTTCTTCTCCGCTGTTCAGCACCCAGCTCTTTGGACAGGACTTTTCCCCAGCTACCAGGCTATGATCAGACGTTTTTAAGTTTTGAGACTAGCTTTTTCCTGTCTCACCAAGGTCTACAAAGCCAGGGTCTTCATCAAGTATTTAATAAATCACTATGGAAGCACTTGTTGCTATAGAAAGTGCTATGTTCTTCACAGTGGTGTGGAGAAGACAGCCAGGGTATCCAGCCTCCAGCTGACAGTGACTAATGACTGTGTTAAGTCCATGGACTGAGACAGACAAAGGGTGAATAAGGAATATTTTCCTGAGGGTACTTAGAGCAAAGGCTCTGTGTCCCCTGTATGGCTTCCTGGAGTGTGGGGAAGGGCTTTCCCTTCCCATTTTATGTGCTTATTTTGAAGGGCACCCGTACATTCAGATTTAATGATGCAAATTTTACAGCATGAAATGCCTAATTTGTGTAGAGACATAAATCTCAAGACAAATTGAACTGAGCTCAATAATTGTACATTTATTTGTAAGTACTACAGATATCTCATTTTGTATTTCATGTTAAGAATCTGTATTAAGAATGATGATGTCTCATGCCATAGGAAAATAACCTTCTCTGTAAGAACTTTGTGCTTTCCACAGAGCTAGCTGCTGCCTTGCATTTTTCCTGGGTCACATCTGGCTGCAAAGAGATCTGCTGCTGTCTGGGGGCATACAGGCCTGGCCCAAGCCAGCACTTCGGGGGGAGCTCTTGCTGGGCATTCCCTGCACAGGGTTGGGAGAGTCCTGGTGGCACTGGGGCCGGCTTGTCCTTTTTCTCTACCCTGTTCACAGTGACCCCACACCACTGTGTGCCTTCTCATATGTCAGCTTGTCTGGCATTTGTTCTACAAAGGATGGATGAAACAGCAGCTTCTGACATTTGCTTTGGACTGAAAGTGTCAGAAGTCAGGCTCTCATTATCTGAGTTCAGTGTTGCAAGTTAGGTCTTCAGAAGGCTTCCTGCAATTCTATTCATTTTCAATTTTAAACTTTTTTCCTCAGAAAAGAGGAGATCAATGGCTTTACAAAACATATTTAAATTGTTTTCAAAACTCATACAACATAGATGACAGAAACATAAGCTTAGCACCTACTGAACTGAACTAGAAAGCATCCTCGAGCTATTCCTGAGTGAGCTGCAATCTATGTGCTTCCGGGAGTCTCAGAAAGACCACACTATATTCTAGACAGTAGTCTTCTGTCTGACTGCTTATTAGTTAGGATTTTTTCAAAATTTGTGGGTTGTCTTTTCACTCTGTTGACAATTTCTTTTGACATGCAGAAGCTCCATAAGAAGAGTCGATCCCAGTTGTTGATTCTTTCAAGTGCTTCCCGTGTGAATATATGTTTGTTTGTGAACTCTTTACCTACCCCTATGTGTTCAAGAGTTCCTCCTACTTTCTCTTCCAGGAGATTGAGTGTTTCTGTTTTAATGTTTAAATCTTTTATGCATTTTGACTTTAACTTAGTGCATGGTGATAGAGCTGGGTTAAATTTTAGTTTTCAGCATGTAGAAAGCCATGTTTTCCGGCACCATTTGTTAAAGAGGCTATCTTTCTTCCAGTGAGCTTGTGTAGCCCCGTTGTTGAAGATAAGATGGCTGAGTGTTTTCGTAGATGCTTCTGCATCTTCTAATCTATTCCACTGATCCTCAGGTCTATTTTGTTGCCAATACCATGTTGATTTTATCACAGTGGCTTTGTAGTATAATTTCAAATCAGGAATTGTGATGCCTCCTGCCTTGTCTTTATTGGCCAAGATTGCCTTTGCTATTCTAGGTCGTCTGTGGTTCCAAATAAATTTTAGGATTGATTTCTCTATATATGGGAGGTATGTTGGTGGCAGTTTGATAGGGATTGCATTAAATCTGTTGTATCATAGAGATATATGTGTACCTATGTTTATAGCAGCACAATGTGTGATAGCAAAATCTTGGAAACAACCAAGATATCCATCACATGAGGAATGGTTGAAAAAGATGTGGTATTTCTATATAATGGAGTATTACTCAGCTATTAAGAATGATAACTTTGAAGCATTTATACTGAAGTGGATGCCACTTGAACATATACTCATAAGTGAAATAAGCCAGACACACATGTGTAAATATCATATAGTCTCCCTAGTATAACAAGTGAAAAGCAGAAATACAAAAGGAAATGTACAACAAGTAAAATCAATTGAGTCAGATAAGGCAAAGTGAATGGCATATGTTGCAGGATACTAATCAGCTTTTCTTCTGGATGGTTAACAACCTAAGTTCACAAATCAAAGTTGGAGAAGTAGAAGAGCCACAAGGCCAGCCAACATTTTGGCCCTAGCCTTTAAAGGTCAGCGAAGACCCAGGACATAGGAGAACCTGTACTGCAACATCATGAAACTCAGGTGAGCTCCAAATTTTCTGAACAAGGAGATTATGGAGCCACAGAGGAAAGAGCTGGAAGTTCTATAGTGTGCCTGGGGAGAGTCACTGAAGAGAAAACTTTCTCTCAAGCTCTCACAGAGAGCAAACTGGTCAAGCATTGGCCGTGACTCATGCACATGGATGACACAGACAAAGAATCTACAGAATAATGTACAGAACTACAAGATAAACCCTGAGAGGACTTTACTGACCACATAAGAAATATAAAGTTAATGTGTTGGTATATAAGTCTTGATCTATCTAGGTCTTAACCATCCAGCAGAAAAGTATAAAAATGAAGTATACATCGTGGGGCCATAATATTAAACTGAGCTGTAAATGGCTATGGTCGACAATTTCTTTGAATAACTCACTATTGTTGTGGAATGCTGGACTGTGTTGGATTGTGGTGTCAAGTTCAAGCACCTAAGTTAGTTGAATGTCAATGGAGTGCCCACTTTTGACAGGTGTAGACAAAGGAAGGGGTGTAGAAAGAAAAAATCATGATGTGTGTGTATAGACAGTACAGTTGGGATAGATAATGCTGTCCTTCTACATAATTCTATGAGAGGCAAGATCTGCAATAATAGTGGTTGGACAGGATATTATGTCGGCTTCTAGTACTATGGTCATCCACTAGGAAAATAATTATTGATTTTTTTATATAATTCATGTATAAAAAATAAGATAAGTAAGCAGCTACACTCTTAATTTACTGATAAGAGACATCTGCTAAAATAATATCTGTAAATAAAATATCATGTATGCACCTTGTATGATACCAAAACATTATGAAAACAGTTTGCAATGTATTAATTTAACGAATCTGTCTTGTTAAAGTGTCTTGAAACTGTCTGATTGACATTTGTGGTTCAATAAAATAAAAAAAAGACAACACTAATTTCAGCAAAGCACACAGATGTGAATTTGTCCATGAAACTAAGATGTGTGTGTGTGTGTTAGAGAGAGAGAGAGAGAGAGAGAGAGAGAGAGAGAGAGAGAGAGAGAGTGAGGAGGTGAGAGAGGAGGTGAGCACACCAGAGATTTTAATCTTATTATTTACGTTTCATTTCTCTGCCAGTGAGCTGTTCTGGCCCCAGGTGCTGCAGCTCTGGCTTTTCTGGGGCACATCAGGACTGAGCATTTCCCTTCTACATCACAGGAGCTGTAGGACTTGCAAGAGAAAGGCTGCAGGAGACCCGACCACCTGATGGGGCGCACAGGGCCTGGGGCCTAACGCTGAGCTTCAGGCGGGAAGAGTTTCGGGTGGAGATGAATTAAGCAAAAGGAGCACAAGGAGTCAGGTCAGCCAGCAGACCCACCCCAGGGCCCAGGGCATAAGGGCCAAGCCGATGGCAGCTCACAGTGGGCCAGGCCCTGCGCTGAGAACATGTGTTCCGAGAGATGACCTGTGCCCCGTGGCAAGAAAATATAAATGTAGGAAGTCTGCCTTGTATTGGAGAGGAAATAGGAAGGTCATCTACTGATTGGCTTAGAAGTGGTGGCTTCACATTTGGGACCATGGAGAGAAGCAATAAGAGGCGCAGTATCAAAGAAAAAACAAAATTTGAGAAAACATATACATTCATTTCAATATTTCAGAGCAGAAAAGAGGTTTGTAGTCTGTGGACAAATGCTTATATTTGTCCAAAAATAGATGCTAAGTTTAGTCATTAAAAGAAGATTTTAATCAGCATTTTCTGTTTCTCAATCTCAGTTGGAAGCACTTTATAAGTGCTGGCTTATCAAACTGTGGCCACAGCACCCCTCTGATATCAGTCCCATTTTATCAGTGTGGGAATCAAGGGCCAGGGCTTGGCAACTTCCCTGTGACCCCAAGCAGAGGAGCAGGACATGGAGCAGAGGCTAAGCCAGCCCCATGGCAGCCCAAAGGTGTGGGAAGCAGAGGCAGGACATGCCGGCCGCTGCTCAGGACATAACCAGGTGTAGAAGCTCTCTGCAAAGGCACCTGCTTCCCTGCAGTCCTGGTGACAGAAGAGGTGGTGTCATCACTGCTGCTTAATCAGGCTGCAGACTGTGACTGCTTTTGAATGCGGGGGTCCTCTGTTTTAAGACTTTTCATCTTGCTCTGATAGAAAAGATTTGGGTTTTGATTTCATGGAAAACCCTCCCTGGCACCCATAGCTCCAACCTCACATCTACTGAGAAAAGGTACAAGCAAGCAGCCCTCAGTGGTGCAGCTGGAGGGAGCCTGCGGGGCTGGCCCTTCGTCCTTGGTGTGCTTTCTTTAATCTGAAAAGAGGGGGTGGTGCTGGCTGCACGGGGCATCCGCAAGCGAACATGAGGGTGACAACAGGCAGCTGCTGCTGTGTCTGCACACTTGTCTGCTACTTCATCTCCTACGTAATAAGACCTGGGATGCAGTTTTCATTCCTGAATTAACCCCTTGTTCACTCCAAGAAAATATGTCTCCATTTAACTTAAAAATATTTACCTGGTGTCTACTTGGTGCTATACATATATTTATAGTAAGTGGGTTAACTGAGTGAGTACTTGCAAAGAATTATGGGCTCCCAAAGAAAGCACTGGCTTTTTTTTTGTTTGTTTGTTTGTTTGGCTGGTTTTTAGTTGGGTAAAGGTAGGCTAGGCAAGAAACTTCAACTGAAATCCAGTGTGAACCCTCAGAGGAGAGGTGTTGAGCTATTTTGGCAAATTACATATTGACATCAGTCATCGCTGTCTGACCAGATCATGGTTGTCATCTTTCACTGACATGGGTCAAGAAGCTGTGGACAGAAGGTTGCCCTGGGGCAGGCGGCAACACTGGCAAGTGGGCATGGAGGCTGCCTTGGGCGGGAGCTGGGTTTACCAACAGAACCCCCAGGACTGCTCAGGGTCAGGCTGCTCAGTCCAGCCGCCAAGGCTGAAAGGCACCTTCCAAAGTGACTGTGCCCTTCCTCGGCTCAACATTGCAGGCAGGCGCACTGATGCCCAGCCCCGGGCTGACCCCGCTTGGGTCAGCCTGCGGGTCCCACTTCTGGCTCCCCACCCCGCTGCCCAGCTTCCCACCCTCTTAGCAGTCATTAACCACACAAATGAAGGCCACACACTGAACACTATATAAAACGCAGAGGCAGATACTATTGATAAATTTGAAATCCACCATTTTGGCAGAATTTTCAAACATTTAAAAACACTCCACTTTTGGAACCAGCATGTACCACACGTAGCTTTGATGATGAATGCTGTATATGCATTAATGCCCCTTTATTTCTAAAAGTTGTGTAGAATTGCTCATTACAGTATCAGTTGATGGACCTTAGGAGTTAGCTCAGCAGTCTAAGTTTCTGCCTGACAAGCACAAGGACCCACGTTTGATCCCTGGTACTGCATGTCATGCTGGATGCTCCATGCTGGCCACCAGGACAGGGCATGGTGGCACACGCCTGTAATCTCAGCACTGGGGAGGCTGAGACCGGAGGATCATTATGAGTCCAAGCTGCGCAGGGAGACCCTCAACATAAACAAACAATATTAAAAACATCAGCTGATGGGTAGTTAGACTGCCTCTGAATCTGCTCCTCCCAGGCACCTCAAGGCAGTCACCTCCTGTGTAATCTGCAGGGCTCCAGCTCCCTGACAGCCGTCATTGCCAGGAGAACTGGCATGTCCTGCACGGTCCGCATCTTCCTTCCAACCTGCTGCCAACTCTTCCACCCCTGACACTGCCTAGGATGTCACTGTCCCCACTTCTGCATCACAACTTTCCCGTGCATTGTGCAGGTGCAGTTTTCGGGCACAGGAAAGGCCTTCTTGTTCATGTCCCCTCACTCGTGGCCTGACTCTCACTGCCGCGATCTCCACCTTTCTGGTGCTGCTTGTGCAGTTTCTTTCACCGTTTTCTTTATAAGTTGGGCTTTTAGAATGTCACATGGGAACGCCAATCAATGCCAATAAACACAGAAAGATTGCGATAATTATTGCTCGTTGTGTGCACGCAAACCCTTCCTCAGCGTGCACTGCCTGAGGTTTAGGCCTACGATGTTTGGACAAAGGGTGCTTTGTGACAGTCATTGCCAAGATGAGGATGAAGATGAGGATGATCACGGTGCTGCTGCGGCCCTAGGGACTGAAGCCAGGGCCTTTGCACGAAGCCGCAGCCCCAGCCCTGGTTATTATTATTATTATTATTATTATTAATTTTTTTGAAATTCAGAAGCAGAGCTTTGCTAAGTCGCTCAGCTCAGACTACAACTAGGATCCTCCTGCCTCAGCTTCTTAGAAAGCTGGGGCTACAATGTACACCCCAGGCCTGGTGCTAAGATTGATTTTAAAACAATAAGAATGTTACTGAATTTTCTTCTTTATTAATTCATATACTCATACAGGTCTTCTTCACATATTTGTAAGTGTGCTCAATCTCCTTTACCATATGCTAAGCCTAAATAATTCTCCTACATTCTACGATTAGCACCCTGCGACCCAGTACAGCTTCCAGTCACCAAACTCTCACAGAGCCCTTCGCTCGCACTGGAGCTTTTCTCATGTGGCAAATCCCACTTCTAGTAGCAAGCTGCGTGCAGCTTTTGCATGAGAAGCCACCCCAGCGCATAGTGAGTTAAAGCGACAGTGAACCGCGTCTCCCGGAAATTCTGCACTCTGGCCAGAGCGCTGCAGTGCGGTTCATCTCTATTCCAGGCTGCACCACTGGAGGTGGCCTCCAGGCTCCGAAAGTCACTGCCTGGCCCCTCTCGTGCATAGCGTGTGCTGGATCCTGGCTGCTGGGCTGTTGAGCAGGTCCCTGGAACACAGCTTCACTGAGAGGTCCCAGCTCCCTCTGAGCCCTCAGTCAGGGAACCCACAGCAAGGTTCCCAGGAGACAGGCATAGGGACGGTATCACCCTTAACAGCTGTGCCTCTGCAGCTGCAGAGGCTTCTGACTTCCCGGGCCCCAGAATAAGATGCCAAACTTGGGGTGTGCTTGGAGGGAAACCACAGGTGAACTCTGAGTGGAGGAGAAGCTGAAAAATTTGCAAACAGGTCTGAAAACAGTGCAAGACAGAAATATAACAGAGAAGAAGTGGCACACAGGGAAACCCCAGGAGTCTGTGCTTTTGTGTGCACACTGAGGTTCCTAGAAAACTAGATGTCAGCTCTGTACAGCAAAGTCAGAGGAGCCGATTTATTCCCTGAGCTGCAGCCTGCAAGAGGCTGGCGCTCTCTGCTTTGTGCAGAGCAGAGAGAACCTTAGCAGGCAGCCTCTGCGCACATGCTTGGTTTACCACGTGGGAAAAGAGTCCGGTATGATAACCAGCACACACCAGGGAGCGAGGGTGCAGAATGCAGGTTTGAACCCTGTCTCTTGCTACCCCTGCAGTATTGGCCCTGGGGCTGCGGTTGGGGAGAGATAGGGCCTAGGTCCCTTGAGCCCTTGGGGACACAGTGACACTCTGAGCCCTTCCTGGGCCTCTTATCTTCAAAATATTGCCCTATCCTGAAGTTTTTCTGTTCTGTTATTTGTGTCAGAAAATTTCCCTCTTGTTTTTTGAAAAATAAGTCTTTCTTTGTCTTCCAACTTATGAAATGGAGAATGAAATTCCTTTCAACATTGATTTTCTTCCTTTCTGGGGCCATCCCATAGGACAGCGTGGAAGGATGGAGTGGAATGTGTAGATCATCCATGTACTACTTTGTTGGGGTTCCATAAAGGCAAGGGCATCTGTGTATTCTAAGATCAATGAAGCTAAGCTTCCAGTAACTTCATGTGCAGTCCCAGCGCTGGTGCTGGAGCCCACACACTGGACCTTTGGCTTCCTCTTGGCTCTTTTTAGTTGCTGTGCTTTAATAAGCTTGGATGTATTTTAAGAACCTTGGAGTTAGGTTTAGACCTCATACAGCATAGGCCTTCCAAATGTTTTCTAGAAACTCCACAGTAACCGTGGTCTAAATTTACTAAGAATCAGTTCTCAGAATAGCAGAAAGAAAGCTGTCTCCAGTTATAAACAGACTAGGATAGAGCAGAGTTCAAATAATATCCTGTGAACCTGAATAAAGTTAGCTAGCTATGAAATAAAGACAAATTAAAGCCAGTACTTTATTTTACCATTCAAAAGACAGTAAGACTGGACGTGGTGGTGCGCGCCCGTCACCCCAGCACCTGAGAGGCTGAAAACAGGAGGATCACTAAGAGTTGATCTATGTAGTGAGACCCTGAACAACCTGTACTAAATACATAAAAAAGATAATAAAATTTATTTTAAAGAAGTCAAAATAATAGATGTTTCAGGGAGGAAATATCATCAGATAGAAAATGCAAAGCAAGCTAGGCAGCAGGCCAATATTTGGAGTAAGAGTCAATTTTGTATTGAGTTTTGATCTGGGATATTTTGTTATTCCACATACTTTAAATGTTTCATCTCAAAAGATGTCAAGGAAGACAAAATGGATAGAAAGATGAGGAAAGCTCCTCCGGAAGGCATATACTGCTTCTTGCTGCTCGAGGGGGTCCTTGTCAGGTCACTAGGGCTGCACATGTCGCCAGCTGTTCCTCTGACGGCTGTCTAGGGCACCTATGACTTTGCAAAGGGCGGACCCAGCTTGCCTGCAGTTGTCTGCAGATGAGGAGCTGCATCCTCGAAGGCATTTCCAGAAAGGTGGCAGCGATCTGCCTCTTCAGTAATAAAATTCAAGCACCATGGGCTTGCTGTCCCCTGATGGATTATGGCTTTAATGACCCGGGCTCACTGAGTCCGCATGTTCTAGGAAGGAGTTACCTGGTGCCGCAGCAGGGCATTAGCTACTCAGCACGGGAATGGGGCACCTGCTCGAAGGTTTCCACAGCGTTCTCTTCAGCAAATGTGCTGCTCTCTGTGGGGGACAAGCTCCCTCCCTGGACTGTGTCGATGCCCCTGAGTGGCTCTGGAGGTATGGAAAGGGAGCCCCGAACCCAGCCTATGGAAGACCAGGCTTCCTCCGGCTTCCAGGGTGTGCTGAGTTAGGGTGCCTCCTTCCTAGGAATGGAGCCCCATTTTCTTGAATAAATCAGTTTATTAATAGATTCTTTCCAAATACCCTGACAAAAACTAATAAATAAGAAAAAATGCACAGAGCAAAAATCAAAGTATGATTAGGTAAATAGGCGTAAGGGAGAACTAGCTCACAAATGTGTTAGAAATCAGTGAAGAGGAAGGAAGGTGGAGGAGCTTTCTTAGCTTCCCTCCAGAACAGCGCTTGAGGTTCCAGGAGCGGAAGCCAGAGGTGGCGCTGCATACCTCATCCTACACAGGAAAGCTCACACACTTCTGCTGGGGGGGTGGGAGGACAAACACATTCTGCTGTTTAGAAATTTGATCTAACCCAAACCTGGGATGTGATTAGTTGTATGGATAGAAACTTATGTCCCCACCACAAATCTAAGCCCTGATTTGACCAACACATTTTTTGCTTTTGTGTTTCATTTTTTTAGTGCATGTGTGTAATATGCACCATACACACTCACCACTGTAGGGTTAGGACACGTGAATAATACACCTGAATTCTTTTATATAGCTCCCCCATCAAGCCCTTCCCCATCTCCTGGCCCCTGCCATTGGCAGGAAATATGGCTCTTTGTCTCTTATGGTCTATTTTTTTATGTTGCTCTGTAACAAATTTCCATTTTTGGACCAGTATTTGCTAAAGTCATCCTTTTGGTACAGCAAGGCAACACAAGAAAGAGCTCACCGCTGAAGCCCACCCATGATAAGCACCAGGACTCAGTCTCCTGTGACTTCAGACAGTTGGGGAAATTTCTGATGCTAGCTTTTCTTATCTGGAAACAGCAGTCATACTATATCAGTTGTAAAGAGAAAATGCATGTACAACCTTTAACAGGTATCTGACCTGCAGCAAGCCCTAGAGAAGTGGGAGCGGCTCTCCTGACTACCGAGAGCATATTACTATGATCAAAACAGGGGGATGGACACAGAAATACCAAAGGGCACCTGTGCCAGACCCCTAGCTAGGACACTGGGGACACAGGATCTGCACCCTCAGCCTGGGTCACTGGGCACCGTGGGGGGCTGAGGCAGAGAAATTTTTCTGTGAGGAGTTCTATGTTGTGAGCTTATGGTTTCATAATCAGGCTTGTGGAGAATATCAAGGAGGCACCTTGCCATATTCTGCCTCTTTCATTCCAGCCATAATCTAAAGAATTGCTCTCTTCTGTGTCTTTTCAGTCGGAGGTTCCTAAAGAATAGCAAACAGCAGCAACAGTGCTGTGTGTTGTCTCTGTCCCCAGCAACACTCTGCTCAGTCTTGGTTCCCCAGCAGTGCAGGCCTCCCTCCCTTGGGGTGCAGTCAGACTGCTGTAGGTGTTACGCTGTGACTTGGAGTCCTCTAAAATGCTTACTTGTGTAAGGGAGAAAATATATCTTTCAAATCCTTAGAAGGAGGGGAAAAAGCCTGCTAAATTCCAAGTGTGTTAGAAAACATGAGGAAATTATTCTTTAAATCAAAGGTCAACATCTTAAAATATTCCCTCATCTCTCCTAGGAAAACAAGAAAGAAAGCAATTTTAGTGTCCTTGCATTTGGTGGACTATAATGGCTGTCACTGGCAAAAATGCGCCCGGTCATTCATAATGTAAAAGCCACCAATTCAGCTACGCATTGGGGAGGGTGGTGTTAGCATGCTAGCTACTCTTCTGCAAGAGGCATTTCCTGAAGCCTTAGACATACCTTAGTTACATGAATCACTTTGTCTTCAAATATGTGAGAGGACAAATTATTTCTAGAAGATCAGAAATTGATAATAATTCTTTTCACTTAGAAATTTACTCTTTGAGCTAAAATGCAGCTTCTATGCCTGTGCCTGGAGTGTCACCTTCGCTGTGCCATTCCTGCTCCAGGGTTGGGCTGTAGGACAATGTCCCAGTCTGTGAAGAATGCATGACATTTTCAAAATAGATAAACTGTATTGCACACACTCCTGTTGGCATTTGAAATCACAGATGAAAGCACAGAAAATGGGGTGGCGGACCTGAAGCCCGTGGCCCAGCGACGACCCGCATGAGAGCTGGAGGAGCTGGGCTCCGTCTCCGTCTCCTTGGGCTCAGCTGTGGGAACACTGTGCGTGGACATGAGCTTCACAGTCTCCCCACCAGGTAGGACGTGAATATACAGAGACTGTAAATACACGGTGTCACTGCTCACGGGTCATTGAAAGGGAAGGCGTGGGTTTTCAGGATAGTATTTGCTAATCGACTGTCTTTTAGTTAGATTGGCCTGTTAATAAATGGCCCATGTCATTGACTGCAGACTGTCATCTCTAAATGAAGATGGCTTTAGTCTTTTGACAATAACTCATGCTTGCTTCAAATTGATTAATCCTCTTATGTGGCCCATTTTTCCCAATGAATATGAAACTACATTCTTAAATTTTAGTAATTTGGGACAGATATAGCAATTTCTTACACAGAAAGAAAAGCAGTACCTATATAGATTTTCTGTAGCAATTCCATATTGAATTTCTAAGTCACTTGGAAAAGGGAAATGACGTTTTAGTTCAATATGTGTTTTCTATAATACATGGGAAGCATTTACACTGTATAACTCTTACATTGCCTACTTAAATAAAAACAGAAAATGATAGTTTTGATTCATGTTAACATTGTTTTATGAAACAATTAAGGAAAAGTCTTTTAAAAAAGAAATGTGAATAAGGAATTCATGGTTTCATTTTAGCTTTACCAAAATTTCCTTTCATGGGCATGGTGCTGGCACTCGGGTCAACAGAGGGCGACGCCCTCTTCCTCTGTGCGCGCGAGTCCCACTGCGCAGGCGCCTTTGCCAGGTTCATGCAGAATGGAGTATGTGCCGCACACTGTCCCCGGATAGAGTGCTGAATGTGCGTAGACGATCAAAACACAGGGAAGGGCGAGCGCAGCGTCGCTCTCAGTCTTGGGCCCACTGGCGCCCTCTGCGCTCCCCGCTGTGACCTCCGGCCTGCAGAGGCGCTCTGGTGCCTCAGGCCTCTCTCCCCTCTTGCACATGGGGGATTCAGGAAGCCCTACTTTCCACTCCTCCTTGAATGACTCTGTTTTCCTCGTTCTGGGAGCCCTTTCCTTTATGTATTTTGTCTACCACACACTCACCAGGCCTCGTACTTCGCAGTGTACTGAAGTAATCGCTAATTACCTTTCAAGTTCCTGGAGCTGCCTGGCTTCACCCACCTATCCCACAAACACTACAGAGAGAAAAATCAAGTGTCACACTTCCCAGCCTACCTAGTAAAGTGACATTCAAAGTTTATCTCAGTCTAACTAGGTATCAAAATGCCTTAAGCAGATACCAAATGGAAGCAGGAAAGTAGAATAAAAGATGCAATCTTGGTTACCTTAAGTGATGTGTGATAAGTTCCAATACTGTCTCCTAGAGTAACAGATATAAAGTCTTTGTCTAAGATAACTATTTGCAGAGCACTTACCAATTTTGAAAGTTAGGAATAAGCAGAAAGAAATACTAGCTTTCCTGTGAGGAGGCACTTAAGATTCTTCAGAGAATTGGATACATCATGGTTAACCTCCCTCGGAGACTAGCAGACACCTGCTGCCTGGGATTTGGTTAGGTGCCTTTGCCTAGGGGTTATCCCCTCTGGCAGAAATGCTCTTTATTGCTGTGAAAGCATGACCACACACACACACACACACACACACACACACAATGGCTGTGTGTTGACAGTTTCCACTCCACTCTAGTGCATATGTTTCTTTCTGCTGCTGATGTCATGCATGTAAACCAGAGAGAGTGCCAGCGGTATCCAAGAGCCATGAGGCAAAGCCAGATGGCTTGTCACATCAGTAAGGGCCAACGTTCTGGAAGGGTTTGCCTACTGATGACATGACCGGCTGTAGAGTACAACAATCCCACTCAGTGGTGAAGTAGGCCACACCCTCGAGCCTCAGTTTCAGCCATCTGGACTACTGAGTTGGCTTGACTCCTCATAGCAGTGACACCTGTGATAGATCCCGTCAGACAAGACCTCGTAACAAGGAATTTTCCATTTATCTTCAGAAATGATTATTTGGAAAGCTGTGCCAATTCAAAGTAATGCATTAGAGTAATACAGTACTTATAATTAGAAAAGTAAAACTAGCTGGACACCTGCACTTATGTAGCCTTAATCATCCTGACTTTTTGAGAAATGGAGTATATGTAGGTGATGAGCCGTAAAAAGCACAAGCATCCCAAAGATATTAGACAATATCCCAAGCAATGCATGGCATTACTTCTTAGTGTTGTCCACAGAAAATATGCAAGTCCTGTACCTAGTCATTTTGGTACACTGAAGTTCATGGACAAGAGAAGAACTGTGTTGAAAGTGCTCTTATTGTTTATGATGTTAAGGACACAGCTATTTTTTTACAGCACAAAGTCACGTTCTCATGATGTGCTAGATTAGACACACTCCATTTAAATGGAAATATTTTCCTGGTCTGAGCAGAATGATGACCTCAGAATGGCTGGCCTGGCAATTTCCACATGAAGCAGTCCCAGGATTTCTGTTTGCCCTCACTTGCCATTAAAACACCTCCAGGACAATTACATCACCTTACCTGCTGCAATTGCATCACCTTCAGGCCAACATGTTCCTGCAGTGTTTCCTAACTGTGTGTGTACTGTCTCTCCATGTTAAAATGATTGTAGGCTACTTAATTACTGGAAATGTTAGCATTTGACATTATTATCCTGCTAAAAATAACCTGCTACTTATCTAGCTTAGAGTACACAGGAAATTCAGTGTACACAGTTTATTCAGGCCAAGGTTTTCTCATGTTTAATAGAGTTGTCTTTGTATGCTTGCTAGTACAACATATCCTTTTTTTTTTTTTTTTTTTTTTTTTGGTGGAACCAGGGATTGAACTCAGACCCTTGTTCTTGCCAGAGAAGTATTTATTCTACTGAGCCATCTCCCAAGCCCCAGTACAACATGTCCTTTAAAAGAAAATGATATATTATTAGTATACTTTTATTTACAAATATATGAATGTAACATCTCTGAATTTGGGCTGATCTAAATACCATTGTTAGTGTTTTTATGCAAAGTACTAACTTGTATGCATATGTCAGAGCATGATTTCTGTCATGTCCGGCTGTCATACATTCAACATGAAAAAGTAGAAATTAATCTTTAGGATTATGTGAAGGGCATCACAGCAAATGCTTCAATGACACATCAAGCTCATCAACACGGCAGAATAAGGGCACAAGCACATGCTTCTCAGTACCCACGTACAGGGACAAATAAACAGAGGGAAAACAGAGATGAAGAGAGAAAGTTATGAAAATAGTGAAGAAGGGAGCAGGAATGGGGAAAAGATGGCAATTATTTATGACACAATATGACTGACAACATACTTGACATTTCAAACTAATGCAAATAATTCATTTATTTGTTCTTCATAAATTATCCCACCGAATAATTTGGTTAGTGCCTGATTCCTCAAGTAGTAACCTCAGGGAAAGAGCATTAGGAAAGGACTGGCTTGGTCAGACATTTCCTTCTCTTCTGTCATACGACCCTGCAAGTCAAAAGAGCCAGGATGGAGAGTGAACGTGTATTCCCACCACTTTTCACCCAGTTTCAGTACAGTGGCAAGCAAGGGAAAGGGTTGGGTTGTCAGCTTTTGAGGAAGTAGTTGTGAAGAAAGGGAGATGAATGAGTGGATCATTATCTAGGAGATTAAGACAATGCCATATTTTATAAAAATGATTAATTGGTTGATGTTAATGAAAATTCTATGTAAACACAAGTTGTGAAGTTGAAGTTTACTTTTACTGCATTACCTGAGGAGCTCAGGCTGAGTATTCCAGAGCTTCCGCTGCTGGCTGAACACTCCCCAAGAGCTGCTGTCAAAATGAAATATATTTAGGAGACCTTAAATAATGCTGGGACAGTTAAGCTGTGCTGCCAGCTTTATTGGTTTAGGAGTTGCCCGGGGGATAAACAAAGTACAGATCTGGACGGATTGGCAAACGGTCCCTGGCCAGGGCCTCCTTGCTGCTCTGTGCTCCTGTGATTTGCCTCCAGGTCACCCGGAAGCAAGGTGTTTCCTCCTCTTTCGAGTCTTACCCAAAAGTTCCGCCTTGGAGGCAGCCACCGCAGTGACATGAAGTCGCTCAAACTGTGAGCCCAATTAACGCTCACCTCTTTAAATTGCAAGGGTTGGGTATTTTTTATTTTTATTTTTATTTTTTTATTTATTTTTCTTTTTTTTTCTTTTTGAGACACGGTCTCACTATGCAGTTCAGGCTGGCCTTAAACTCACTTTGTAGCTCAGGCTGGTCTCAAACTCACAACAATCCTCCTGCCTCAGCCTCCTGAGTGCTGGGATTACAGGCCTGCGCCACCACACCTGGCTTGCAAGAGTTAGGTATTTTTTAAATGAATATTGGAAAGGGTAACTAATAGAATTCTTGAAGTCTGATAATCCCTAAACCAATGCAAGTTCTCCCTTCTGTTCTGCCTTGTGAAAATGTGAGTTGGGTTTTGATCAGAAGTGACTTTTTTTTCCCGACTCTTCTGCTGGCAATAAACATTTAATTTGTCATTCAGTTAGCATGATGTGTGTGACCTCAGACGGGCTGTGTGTGGACCTCAACATACCTGTGGGTCTCTTTGGAGCCCAGCACTGCCACTTATGGAGAGTTTTAGAAGTACAAGTCCTTCTACAATCCTATGTGCTTCCAGCTTTTCATTTGGGGTTATTTCTATCTCAAATTAATAAAGTTTTATTTTTATTGAAAAGCTATAGCGACTAGAGGATAATTTTACTGGGTTCTATGTAAAATTTACTTGAATGAATAGTGTTTGTGGACAGGATATCATGTCTGCATCTTGTACTACGAATAACCACTCAGAAGACAACAGTATGCAATGTATTATTGAAACTGTCCTACTAATTGGTTTTGAAACTGTCTCATTGCTATTTGTTTCTCAACAAAATCATAAAAAATGAAAACATATTATGTCTCCAGCATTATAATAAAATTCTAGGATTAAAAAGTAAACATTAAATATTTGAGGAAGAATTACATGTCCATTTCATCAGGTGA
Organism: Ctenomys sociabilis; assembly: GCA_004027165.1. Taxonomy (NCBI): domain Eukaryota; kingdom Metazoa; phylum Chordata; class Mammalia; order Rodentia; family Ctenomyidae; genus Ctenomys; species Ctenomys sociabilis. The sequence goes on along the minus strand of PVKA01002928.1, from coordinate 2,390 downwards.
AAACTTGCAAGGTCATAGAAACTGATCTATATCATAAAAAAGATGTTTTAGAATAACAAGTTATTAGCCGGGCGTGGTGGTGCAGGCCTGTAATCCCAGCACTCAGGAGGCTGAGGCAGGAGGATTGTTGTGAGTTCGAGACCAGTCTGAGCTACAAAGTGAGTTTAAGGCCAGCCTGAACTGCATAGTGAGACCCTGTCTCAAAAAAAAAAAAAAAATAACAAGTTATTTACTTTTAATAGTTCTTAAACCTTTAATTTCTTACATTAAATTTGTAATCATAAAATTTTAAGAATGCTTCTTCGTGTGGAATCGATTGTTTAGAAAATTAAGGAAAATACTAGCAAGTTACATGCTCAAGTAAAGAGGTATAGATTCTTAAAGTTAAACCCTAAGACATTTGGATTCATGCACAGTAAAAGATGACATTTGATGGAAGATCGAGTGCTAACTACCTCTGTTGTGACATCCTGTAAGTAAGTGGTGTCCCAAATTTTCTGATCAAGGAGATTATAGAGCCACAGAGGGAAGTGGTCTATGATGCATGGTGAGAGTCACCTATAGAGAAAAGCATTCTCTCAGGCTTTCACAGAGAGCAAATTGGTCAAGCAATGGCTGTAACTCATCCAGATGGCTGACACTGACAAAAGATCCATAACGTGCTATACATGGTTCCTGGGTAAATCCTGAGGGGATTTGACTGACCTTATCAGATAGCAAAAATTACAGCAAGATACCAAATTAAAGCAAGACCTATAGAACTAAAAATTTAGTTCCATAGGTCTTGCTTTAATTTGGTCTTAACCATCCAGCAGAGAAGTATAACCATGAGGTGTAAAAAGTAAATCCTTATTATTATGCTGAGCTGAAAAAGGCTGAAGTCAACAGCTTTGGACAATTGCCAGTTGTGCTGGTAACTCACTACTGTTATGGACTATTCGACTATATTGGGCTATTTTGCTAAAGTCAAGTACCTGTAATATTTGGAGTTGAATCAAGTATGAAAAGGTCTTTTAAAGACTTCTCCAAATACAGTTTCTCTAACTGCAATGGAACACCCATCTCTGACAAAACAAAACAATAAAGGGAGATATAAATTAAGGACCATTTTGTAGTGAAAAAAATATGTATATACAAAATAGTATAGACATATAGCTACTTTCTCTTAGGTCAATGAGAAGAAAGATTTGTACTAATATTGTTTAGATAAGATATCATGTCTACATCTTGTCCTCTGAAGACAGCAATATGAATGTGTTAATTATTGTAACTGTCCTACTTACCTGTTTTGTAACCGTTTCATTGCTATGTTATCTGTTTTTCTCATTACAATGAACAAAAATTAAAAGAGAGTGTTAACTAAGGATCATTTTATGAATCCAAAACAAGACATAAATTTGATTATTCTGTAAACCTTTAGAATACTACCCAAGTGAAGTATCTTAAAATGTTTTGAAAAGGACAGAAAGAAATAAATGTACAGGTGGCAGGAAAATGTTGATGGTTTACATTGTCCTCAGTTTTCCTTTGTGAGTTGGGAGTTCTCAGGATTCCTCACTACCTACAAAAGCTATTGAAAAACATGCAAAGACACATTTTCTAATATCTGTGAAATCTCTCTGGATACCGATACTCAGTAAATTTTAGAGATTGCTTTTACTAACTGAAACATGAATGTATTTTCTATAAAGAATTTTAATGCAGTTATCTCTACATTTCTTGCTCTACCAATTGACTGCACTGATTGTCCAGGGCCTGCTATTTTTTCATAGCACTTTCTTTTATGGAATCGTATTATGATTTTTTTGAATGATAGAGGCATGAGAACATCACAAAGCTAAACACACATTTCATGCAACTACTTTCATAATAAAAATACTTGAATATTATTTTGTAGATTTTAAATAAATTTCCATTACTGATGATGTGTTCACCATGAGATTTTCAATTTATTTTTCAATAAATTGACTAATTCTGGATGACTTCCAGGGTTTCAAGTATCCAGACTGGTTTTGCCAAGATTCCCACTTGTCAAGCTTGGTCATGTCACATGTAAAGGTATTGGTGTTTCGTTTTTGTTTGTTTGGTATCAGTGATCGAACTGAGGACCTTGTGCTAGCCAGGCAAGTGCTTACGCCACTGAGCTATTTCCCTGACCCAAATGTAAAGTTTTTTTTTTTTTTTTTTTTTTTTTTTTTTTTTTTTTTTTTTTTTTTTTTTTTTTTTTTTTTTTTTTTTTTTTTTTTTTTTTTTTTTTTTTTTTTTTTTTTTTTTTTTTTTTTTTTTTTTTTTGTCTTTTTGAGACAGGGTTTCACTATGCAGTTCAGGTTGGCCTGAAGCTCACTTTGTAGCTCAGGTTGGTCTCGAACTCACAACAATCCTCCTGCCTC